>QLTV01012196.1:8400-13400 GCA_003457575.1 Thermophis baileyi
GCTGTTTTCTTGTATATATTTTATTATCCAAACTAGGTAACAGCATCAATGCTAGTCCATTATGATGTCACTAGCACTGATGATGTTAACTATTTTGGGTAATGAAACGTCTGCAAGAAAACAACCAAGCTCAGAGAGCACTAAGGACCTCACTGTTCTCCTCCACTTCCTTCTCTCCTTCCTCCTCTTTGCAAATCCCACTCCCTTCTAGCACTGATGACATTACCTAGTTAGGTAATGAAACGTCTGCAAGGAAACAAGCACGCTCAGAGAGCAGCAAGGACCCCACAGTCCTCCTCCTCCTCCTCCTCCTCCTCCTCTATTCCCAACTGGTTCCTGCTCACCCTCCATTCCCAAGAGAGCCACATATTTCTTGGGCTTCAATCTCCCCAGTTTTCCAAGTTAGATTTGATGCATTGAGACCCCACCCTTGAATCCCAAACCAAAGGGATTAATAACGGAATGGGATCTATTTTGGAGGATCTACCTATTTTTTGATGAAGTTACCTAGTTTGGGTAATGAAACGTCTGCAAGGAAATCCTCCTCCTCCTCCTCCCCCTCCTCCTCTATTCCCAACTGGTTCCTGCTCACCCTCCATTCCCAAGAGAGCCACATATTTCTTGGGCTTCAATCTCCCCAGTTTTCCAAGTTAGATTTGATGCATTGAGACCCCACCCTTGAATCCCAAACCAAAGGGATTAATAACGGAATGGGATCTATTTTGGAGGATCTACCTATTTTTTGATGAAGTTACCTAGTTTGGGTAATGAAACGTCTGCAAGGAAACAACCAAACTCAGAGAGCACCAAGGACACCACAGTCCTCCTCCTCCTCCTCCTCCTCCTCCTCCTCCTCCTCTTTGCAAATTCCTCTCCCTTCTAGCACAGATGATGTTACCTAATTGGGTAATGAAACGTCTGCAAGGAAACCCACCAAGCTCAAAGAATATCAAGGACCCCACAGTTCTCCTCCACCTCCTTCTCTCCTTCCTCCTCTTTGCAAACCCTACCCTGTTGTAGCACGGATGATGTTACCTAGTTTGGGTAATGAAACGCCTGCAAGAAAACCACCAAGCTCAGAGAGCACCAAGGAACCCCTCCCCTCCCAGGATCTATTTTCTTCCACGATATCCTTGAGGATGTCCCCCCCCCCACCCCAATATCATAATACCGATTCTTCCAAATAAAGAGTATTACCGAATGAACTCTTCTTTCTGGGAAGCAGGGGAGGGGGAAGAGGAGGACAGCAATGTGGGAGGGAGGGAGGAGAGAGGGGAGGGATGGGAGAGAGAAAGAGACGGGACTTTAGAAGTCTGTCTTTGACTTTTCCTTTCAGGAAACACATCCTGTTCACATCGGACAGCCGTGGCAGTGGCTCTTGTCGGTTTGCAATCGGCTACGCCCTGAGGTTTTCACCAAAACCGGCCGCACAAACAACCGTTTCCTTTTCATGGAGAGATAGGAGGGGGGAAACCAAACTTCCTTGCAGTGAGGATTCTGTTTTCCTGCTTCGGGCAGTTTGCGGGCTCCGTCATCAAGGGAAGAGCAGCAGCGGTGAAGGAGAGACCCTGGGAATACAGACTCCAGCCTTGCAGGATGCAATCATTTTTTTTTTTATTTTTTTATTTTTTTGCTCTCTGGGATTTGCTTGGGTGCAAAGCGCTGAAGCCGAGGGCCCTCCTGGAGCCGCTCTGAAATTCGGGTGGCAGCAAAACTGAGGTCTCTGTCTGGCGCCACTTATGCAGGTCCCAGCTTCTTCTCACGGCCGCGCTCCAGAAGGCTGAAGGGACGGACAGCCTTTAGGGGCATTTTTTTTGGGGGGGGGGAGCCTCATCTGTCCGAGAACACAACTCGATCGACGTAGACACTGCCTACGTCGACCCTTGGCCAGTTGGGAGTTTCAGAAAGAATGCGCCTCCTCAACAGTTCAACTCTACACCAGCTTGGTCCTGCTCAAAGGGGAGGAAGGTGGATAAAGCGCCCCTGAGGAAGACCAAGCAGTCTGGACGCCTGGTTCTTGCCTTTTCTTCGCATGGAATTCTCCTCTCTCCCTTGTGGCTCTTTGTGCAGCCAAGACCTTCCCAGCAGCTGACTTTGAGAATGAATGGGGATGTACTCTAGTCATTCCTAACGTTCTCCTCCTGCACCTGCAAATTCAATGTACTGCAGCTGATTGGGGGGGACGGGGGGACGCTTGGATCTTCTACCGAGAGTGGCTGCCGGCTGCTGGGTGACCATCAGATATGACAGTCCAGAAACTGGTAGCCACAGCCGTGTTGGTAGCTCTGGTGTCCCTCATTCTCAACAACGCGGCTGCTTTTACTCCCAACTGGGTGTACCAGACCTTGGAGGATGGGCGTAAACGCAGCGTGGGGCTGTGGAAGATGTGCTGGCTGGCAGAGAAGGGGAAAGGAGGTGTGGGCGCAGGTGCCAAGCACGGGCAAGGGGTGGAGCAGCACGGATGTGAAGCCTTGGGCTGGGGTTCAGAGCCAGCTGGTTTCCAGGAGTCCCGAAATACTGTCAAACGTAAGTCTCGTTTCTCCTTGTCCCTCTTGACTTGGTCTTGAAAATGGTCTGTGATGCACGTCACGTAGGCGCCTTTCCAAAAGACACCTGGACTTTCCCTCTTGAAAACATTTTCTTTCTGAAGAACTGAAGAAGCAGCTTCTTGGATGAGAAGTGGAAGGTTTTCAAGGGGGGGGGGGAAACACCAACCCAAGCAAGTCCAGTTGCCTTTTGGAAAAGCACCTTTTGGGACAATCGTGATCTGGATGATTGAGCATCTCCAAAGACGTCCGGTCTGTTATGCAGAAAATTTTGCTAAGGTAGCGGCACCTGAAAAATTAGAAGGCGAACTGTGAAATATTTGCTCCCATTGGGGTTCTATCTGGAAAGGGCTGAAGGCTAGAAGATATTCGGCGGCAAAGGAAAAGAGATTGGGTCCAGAAAAAAATAACACAATTGGGCTAAAAGAGATGGAGAAAAGCGCAGAAAATACAGGAGGCAGAGTGAAAGCCGTATTCAAAGCGAGATATAACGAACAGGTTTGCAAGCAAGGCCAGCATCTATTTTGACTTAAAGCCATCAGCGATGGCTTTAACAGAGAATTTGCTGTAGTAGCTCATTCCTGCACTGGTCCAAGGATTAGACAAGAGACTGGTTCTCAACCTTGTGAACTCTTAGGATGCATGGACTTCAGCTCCCAGAACTCCCCAAGCATTTCTCTGCTTGGGAATTCTGGGAGCTGAAATCCACGCGACTTAAAAGTCGACAAGGTTGAGAAACAGCAGACTAAATGATCCCTAATCCTTAATTTTTGTGATGTTAAGCTGTTTCCTTTTAGGCTTGCAATCCAAATGTGGCACTGTTAAGATGGGTACCATGGAGACAAGATGAAATCTCTGTGTGATCTTCCCAGTTCATACCCTGGTCCAAACAAACTTTTGGTTAAAACATGTTTAATCAAACATGATTAAAGACCTTGCAAAATCTTCCTGGTGGGAGATGATAAAAGGGGTCATTTTTTTCAGGAAAAAAAAAAACGACAGAGAACAACCAGTTACAAAACTCTTCCCCCCTGAACCCCCTTCCTTTTGTAAATCTGCTGCAGGCTACAGCGTTCTCAACTGTACATTAATTCTTTTTTTTAAAAAAAAGGAAACTAGAGAACAACTATACTCAGCTCCGTGACACGGGAAGTTTGACCTTCTGTTGTGCTATTTCCAGTTCACTAGGTGGCAATACTTGGCAAGGTGTGAGAAAATTTCTAGGGAAGTCAATTCAAAGAGGAATATAGGAAGTTTCTTTGCAGCGGGTCGAATTCTTTGGTCCATTGCATCCATTATTGCCTGCTCCTCGTGGACTATGCTTCCCCAAAAATTTTAGAACATCCATGTTATCTGCTGCCTGGGAACTACCTGGGGATTTCCCCACCCCACTTGCATTCCAGCTGTTTCCGAAACAGACCTTTCCAAATCTAGGAAGTAGATCCTTCCAGGCTTTCTTCCAGAATATCATGGCCAAATCTGTCTCAGAGATGGAATTCTCTGCTGTGTGGTTTTGTTTTGTTTTCTTTGTTATACAGTTCCAATTTAGCTCTTGACCGTACAGCTCTCTAATCCGAATACAATCTCTTTCTGGTGCTCATCTGGGTCAGAATTCATTCCGGAATATAAAATAGTCATGCAAATGTGCAGAAAATGAGTCATATGATAGTGTTTGATATTTGGGGTGCGTCTCTCAAAGTAGCAGGGAGAAAATGGGGCTGCCATTGCGCCCAAACATTTTGGCTAGTTATCCAGAGCATGCAAATCCAGCAAACAGAAGAAAAGTATATTTACAAGAATTGTGTATGCATTTGCAACTGTATATTCAGAAAACTTGTCTATCAATATAGTTCACATACTCTCTCAAGAAAAGCAGGATGCGGTGATCAGAAGAAGCACCACGAATCTTCACAGGTTCCCTTTTTTGTAGGATATCAACTCCTCACTCACTGGAAATCTGGTCCTCAGAGCCACTTTTGCTTTCAATTAGGCATTTCCTAAATACATTAAGCCACGAGACACTAAACACTCAGCAAAGAACGAGGTCCTTATTAAAATGCAAAAGACCGTACCCAAAATTAACTGCAGGGACTCTTTTAAAAAAAGACAGCTTTGCAAGATCTCACTTACATTCCACTTTAATGCTGCTAGTCTTGATCTTACAAAATAGTTTCTCAAGAATGAAGGCAAATATACGTGGCCTAGGATAATGATGCGAGATCGAATTTGGGTCGGTCACTGGGACCAGAGATTTACTCTTTGAAAAAAAAATAGAAAAATAGTTCCTTCATTGGTCCAGCCTGAAAGAATGAAGTAGCTCGGAAGAAAGACAATGTTATGGAAATCGGTTGGTTGCAAAACATCAAGAGACTTGTCCCAAAGATGCTTTTTTTTTTCAAGAGGCAACTGGACTTCTTCAGTTCTTCAAGAAGCTTCTTCAGCTCTGAGAAGCGA
>QLTV01012196.1:15900-18890 GCA_003457575.1 Thermophis baileyi
AATTTCTCCTTAATTCCAGGTTGCTTCTCTCCTTGATTAGTTTCCACCCATTGCTTCTTGTTCTACCCTCAGGTGCTTTGGAAAATAGTTTGACTCCCTCTTCTTTGTGGAAACCCCTGAGATATTTGAACACTGCTATCATGTCTCCCCTAGTCCTTCTTTTCATCAAACTAGACATACCCAGTTTCTGCAACCGTTCTTCATAGGTTTTAGCCTCCAGCCCCCAAATCATCTTTGTTGCTCATTGGTGGGTTGTTGTTGTTGTTGTTGTTGTTTTGTTGCTTATTTTGTCCAGAGCTCTCCTAGCGGTCATGAATAAGTGGTTGCTGTCCAAAGACTGTTTCTCTAGACACTGTTGCAATGAGTGATGTGCTCAGACCCATCACTGTGGCTGCAAAGGAA
This sequence comes from Thermophis baileyi, assembly GCA_003457575.1. Classification (NCBI taxonomy): domain Eukaryota; kingdom Metazoa; phylum Chordata; class Lepidosauria; order Squamata; family Dipsadidae; genus Thermophis; species Thermophis baileyi. The sequence continues at coordinate 16,303 of QLTV01012196.1, forward strand.
TCCTATTCACGGCCAATGTTCCCTGTAAGAGTAGAAAACGCCGCGCGGCAGTTAGAAACTGGCACGCGGTGCTCTCTTTTCAAGTGCGCGGGCGCGCAGGCGCGCAGCCTCTGCCATTAGAAAACGCAGCGCGGAAGTTGGAAACTACCGCGTGGTGTTCTCATTATGTGCACGGCCGCGTGGCCGCGCACTTTAGAGGGACCAGTGTTCACGGCCCAAAGCTACAGCAGTACAGGTAGTCCTCGACTTACAACAGTTCATTTAGCGACCGTTTGAAGTTACAACAGCACTGAAAAAAAACTGACATGACCATTTTTTCACACTTATGACCGTTGCAGCATCCCCATGGTCACGTGATTTACATCCAGATGCTTGACAACTGATCGTCCCGGGGTGATGGGATCCCCTTTTGTGACCTTCTGACAAGCAAAGTCAACGGGGAAACCAGTTTCCCTGAACCCTGAGTGTGACTGATTTAACAACCGCAGTGATTCACTTAAGAAATGCGGCAAGGAAAGTCGTAACATAGGGCAAAACGCACTGAAGGAATTTCTCACTTAGCAAGCATAAACTCAATGGGCTCGATTGTGGTCGTAGGTCAAGGACTACCTGTACTGGGGATAATTTTGAAAGCAGCAGCCGCATGATTTTTAAAAAACGAGTCCAGGAGCCAAGGGGCGTGAAAGTTTCTTTCAAAAGACACAGGAAAGAAGCAGGGGATGGAAAGCTGGTTTCCTACAGACTGGGCGAGGAGGAGCAGCGAGGCAAGGCAGGCCGGCCTTATTATAGCTCTTTGGGTCAAGCGTTCAAGAAGAGGGGAGTGGTCCAGAGTGAAGAGGGGCTACGTGATCTGCAGGGAGTGCTAAATATAAACACCTGTCCAGTTGAATTATATGATTTACAGAAGTACATTTCCCAGATGAAGTGATGGGAGGTGGTGGGGAGAGGGGGGAGGCAGGCCAAAGGCACAGCCGCTCTCTGTGGGAATGGGAAAGAAAGAAATGTTTACAGAGGCAGCAGACCAGATAATGCTGGGATTTATTAATCACGTCTCAGAGGCTTTGGAAAACAGCCAGGCCCTAAAAAAAAAGAAAAAAAAAGAAAAAAGAAAACACACAACCCAGAGGAGTTCTCCAAAACTTTAGAGTTCTTGGAGGTTCATGTCTTCTTAGACCAAAAAGGAAAAAAAACGACTTTCCCAGACCAAAACTGGTCCTCCTGTAAGGGCTCAAACTTTGGATGAGCCCAGATTTTTTTTTAAGTAGCTCATCTTGGGCTCTTCGTAAGACCTGCTTCGCCGTGGCTTAATCTGAGGTCATGACATGGCTTGTTTATCTTTGGCTTAGAGTGTTGTGTGAAGTCACCCATTTTTGCTTTTTAAACTTGGCTTCTGGTTTAACTATTGGGCGAACCCAGTTCGGTTCCGTTTTATTCCATAAGCCACGGTTAAAGAAACCACAATTTAGGATCATGCCTGACTCCTGCCGAAATCCCGACCTACTTTCAGACATTGCTTACGGGACCTATTTAAAAATATAACTTCCTTGTGTCATTTGCATGAAAAAGATGTGGGGGGTCTGTTCAAAAGGAGAACGTAAAAGAAAGATGTCTAATTTGTTGTTCCTTAAAGGTAGTCCTTAACTTACAACCATTTGTTTGGTAACTGTTTGAAGTTACAATGGCACTGAATAAGAGACGTATGACTGGTTTTCACACTTATGACCACTGCGGCATCCCCATGATCACATGATCAAAATTTGGATGCTTGGAAACTGGTTTATATTTATGACAGTTGCGGTGTCCCAGGCTCGTGTGATCACCTTTTGCGACCTTCTGACAAGCAAAGTCATTGCCAGGTTCACTTAACAACCGTGTTGCCATCTCAACAACGGCAGTGATTCACTTAACAGCTATGGCAAAGAAGGTTGTACAATGGAGCAAAGATCGCTGAACAACTGTCTCACTTAGCCACAGAATGTTTGGGCCAGGGTGAAATGCTCCCGGTTCGCTCGTGCCTGTCAGTCGCCGTAGAGCCGGTCACCAAGGTAGCACGAGGCTCCGCCCATCCGCCTGGACGCTGCCATTTGGGTTCTTTTACCCTCTGCGCATGCGCAAAGCGTTCTGTGCATGCCCAGAGGGTAAAAGAACCCAAACGCCGGCGTCCGGGTGGGTGGGCGGAGCCTCGCACTACCTTGGCGACCGGCTCCACGGCGACCGACAGGCACGAGCGAACTGGGAGCATTTCACCCCTGGTTTGGGCTCAATTGTGGTCGTAAGCCAAAGACTACTTCTATATCCAGCCTTTTATTCAGAAGTGTGAAGCAATGAACGTGTCGCGCCTTCTTGTTTTTCCTCACAATAGCCACTCTGGAGGTAGGGTAGGCTGAAAAACAGTGAGCTTCTATGACCGACGGGAGAATTAAAATTAGGTCTTGCAACTCTTGGTCCACAGCCTTAACCCAGAGGTGGGCTGCTGCCGGTTCGAACCGGTTCAGGCGAACCGGTAGTTCCGACCACTGGCTGGCGCGCCCCCCCCCCCCCCCCCCCCTCCCAGCCCCCCCCCCCTACCTCCCCCGCCCCCCCCCGCG
>QLTV01012196.1:50123-62376 GCA_003457575.1 Thermophis baileyi
CGGGGTGTGTGTGCCCGCGCCTCTCGCTTGCTCTCTCTCTCTCTCTCTCTCTCTCTCTCTCCCGGCCGGGAGTTGCTCTTTTTGCGGCGGGCACTCTTTTGGCTGGGAGAGAGAGAGAGAGAGCAAGCGAGAGGCGAGGGCACGCACACCCTGCGGGACTGCCTTGGCTCCTCTGGGCTCTGCCTCTGGCAGCATTTTGAAACGCTCCTGCCTGCCATGAGGTGGCTAGGCAGGGATCGAGGCTCCCCTCTCTTCTTCGCAGCGGAGGTGCTTGTGCGCCGCGACTCTCGGGCACTCGCTGCTTGTGCCTCTGCAGCTACCGTACTGACGTTGCAGAGCCCTGCAGTCAGCTAGAGAGCGCCGAGAGTTTGGAAGAGACAAGCGCGTGCCCGGCTGCTTCTGCTGCTGAGCCTGGCTAGAAGTTTGACTGTGAGCTTGGCTTCCTCAGGCAGCCCGTGAGAGTTTCTTCTCCCTCCCGCTTCGCTCGAGAGCCGGATGCGCGGGAGGGTCAGTGGACACAACACCGAGGAACGCAACAGAGCTACAAGTCCCAGGTAGGATGCGCGTCTCGCGGCCCGCCCGGCCCGACCCGACCTGCCACCCCCAAATTGCGCCCCACCGCGAGACACGCGTCCTACCTGACACTTGTAGCTCCATCACGTTCCTCGGCATTGTGTTCAGAGAAGCTCATTGTAAAAGAAAACTTCTCGTGAGTTCGAGAAGTTTGATTGAACTCGCGAGAAGTTTTCTTTTACAATGGGCTTCTCTGGACACAACCCCGAGGAACGTGACGGAGCTACAAGTGTCAGGTAGGACACGTGTCTCGTGGCCCAACATGTTCCACCTGCCAGAAATGAGTCTCTGTGAGACTCGTCACGCCACCGCCGCTGCCTCATGGAGCAGGACTCTGCAAGGCCTGTTGTGCCCTTGCAGGCACCAACGCCAATGGCAGCAGGACCCCAGCTGTGCTGGTATGATGAAGCTTGCGGCAGTCCTGCAGTTCGTGCATGCAACGGCACAACAAGCCTTGCTGAGTCCTGCTCCACGAGGCGGTGGCGGCAGGGAGGGGAGGCAGCGGCGATGGGACATCCAGTCCCACACTCGCTGCCTACTACACCCCCCAAAATAATAAGCCCCCTCCCCCGATAATAAGGCCAAGGCCATATTTTGGGGTTCAAAAAAATATAAGCCCCCGTCTTATTTTCGGGGAAACACGGTATGTCATTATACTCCCCACAATCTAATTTTAAATGATTGCTGCTACAAGATTTTGTGGACATTAGCTCCCCCCCCAATGAAGAATGACCTGAACGATCTTGAATATCGTTCATTCTACAATAAGGGATTGAAGACTCTCACCGAAGAACAGCCGAGTACAATGTCCAAATACCAGCTCAACAATCAAAATCTCAAAGGAAGATAAAAGACGAACGTACCACATTTTCTGATGATTCTTGCTTCTTATCCAATGGTTGTTGATTAGGGTCCAGAACTGCTTCACATACGAACAGCCTTGGTTCGTTCTGATCCCAGAAGTGACTTGTAGGGATTCGGTTACACAGTACCGAATACACAGAGGTGTTTTTCCTAGGCAGACAAACACAATTGGGATGGGTAAATCTAACTAGTAACCTTTAGCAAAACATATAAATATATCTAAGCCTACAAATGCAGGTGGTCCTGGACTTACAACAATTCATTTAGTGACTGTTCGAAATTACAATGGCACTGGAAAAAGTGACTTATGACCATTTTTCATACTTACGACTGTTGTAGCATCCCCAAAGTCATGTGATCAAAATTCAGATGCTTGGCCATTGACTCTGGGACACTGCAACTGCCATAAATATTAACAAAATAACAGAGTTGGAAGGGACCTTGGAGGTCTTCTAGTCCAGGGGTCTCCAGCCTTGGCAACTTTGAACCTGGTGGACTTCAACTCCCAGAGTTCCCCAGCCAGCAAAGCTGGCTAGGGAATTCTAGGAGTTGAAGTCCGCCAGGCTTAAAGTTGCCAAGGTTGGAGACCCCTGGTATAGATGGTGCAAGTGTGAGAATCAATGTATGATAGAACAAGACTGGAAGACACAAGTCTTCACTTGGTTCACCATAAATCTGTAGAGATTCCCAGTCATCCAGTTCATGGTTGTCCCAAAGGTGCTGTTTTAGGAGGCAACTGGACTTTCTTTTTTCTTTTGAAGATGTTCCGCTTCTCATCCAAGAAGCTTCTTCAGCTCTGACAGGATAGTGGGGAATGGAATATATTCCTTGCAGACAGCTGGTCATTTGCACCCTTTGAGATGCAAATACTTCACAAAGTTAGTGCTATGGGGATAAAACTGAAATATATCTAATGCCAGATTATGTAACAGGATCCTCTACTATTCTTTGTTTTGAATGAGCAAAGATTGTAAGTGTGAAGAAACTGTTGATTCATTTCTCCAACCCACCGCACTCCACCTCACTCCATCACACCACACCACACAACACCCCACTCCCATACACACATGAGATCAGCCAGGTCCCTGCAGTCGGAGACCTCAATGAATGGAGGTCATTAATTTCCCTTCTCAAGATATATGCAAGCATTTATCAGTTCATTGAGATACCTGTACCTGCCTGAGCAGGGGGTTGGACTGGAAGACCTACAAGGTCCCTTCCAACTCTGTTATTCTGTTATTCTATTAATTACATATTTTTATGTCAATTTGTTGGCTTTATAAAATCTTGGTTCCAATGCAAAACTTGAAGGGTCAATACGGATTGACCACAAAAAAAGATTATTCTGTTATTCTGTTAATATTTATGGCAGTTGCAATGTCCCAGAGTCATGTGATCGCCTTTTGCGACCTTCTTTCAAGCGAAGTCAATGGGGAAGCCGGGTTTGCTTGACAACCGTGTTACTAACTTAACAACTGCAGTGATTCATTCTAATCCCACCCTGGGCATGAAAGTCAGCTGGGTGACTTTGGGCCAGTCACTCAACTCACTTTGCAGATAGTCGTGGGGAAAGGTAGAGGAGAAGAAGTGAAGTGGTCTCTGAATTTGGTTGTTTCCTTGCAGATGTTTCATTACCCAAACTACTAGGTCACATCGTCAGTTATCTTGTTTGGGTGATGAAACGTCTGCAAGAAAACAACCGAACTCAAGAGAGCACCAAGGACTCCTCATTTCAACCCTGAGCTACAAACATTCTCTCCTTTATTGGCGGAAGAAGCATTGGGTATGTTAGCTGCCTTGAGTCATTTATTAAAATAATAATGTGGGGAAATAAATAAATATAGCCAATCAACATGCCCCGGGTTAGGCTTCAAAAAGAGGCCTGCCCCTTTAAGGAAGGGGAGGAGTCTGAGAGAAGACATTTGGCCCTGGAGGTATACAAGGGCTCTGTCCAGGGTGGTCAACCAGAGAGAATAATGTAAGGTGGAGCTTTCCATGGTCCTGCAACGACCGGTTGGCCTCCTGCTGCCTTGCCCTATTGCAGTGATGGCGAACCTTTTTTGGTTCGCTTGCCAAAAGGGATGTGTGTGCGCGCGCTAGTGCGTGCGCACGTGCCCACACCCATTTCCTCCCCCCACGCATGCGCACAACCCCCCCGTGCTGCCCCCTGAGCATGCACACAACCCCACCCCCCCACCCCTTGCGCATGCGCAAAGGCCTCAATGAAGCCTGGGACGGTGAAAAACGGGCAAACGGGCAAACCGGAAGTTTGGAAAAACGGACTTCCGGTTTGCCCGTTGGGCTGTTTTTCGCACTCCGGGGCTTCAGGAAGCTTCCCTGAAGCCTCCGGAGGGCAAAACGGCCTTCCCCAAGGCCGAAAGCTGACATAGGGCAACGCTTTGCGTGCCCTCTGATATGGCTCCGCGTGCCACCTGTGGCACGCATGCCATAGGTTCGCCATCACTGCCCTATTGTGTGTACTTTGGCTTGCAAAGATCAGAATAATTGTGCGAATGTTTCAAAGCCAATAACGTCGAATTAAACAAGAGAACCATTCCCAAAATTCATCTTCCGCTAGAAAATAAAGAGACTCTCCTCTCCCCCCCCCCCAAAAAAAAGAACAGGCCAATAAAAGGAGACCTCCTTCTGAGATCACAAAGGAATAATAACAAAATAACCCATGTGACATAAAGGTTCCTGTGGGTTTCTGTCTGGCACGCACCCACAACACAGCAGGAAAGTATTCTACTAGGCACATATTCCATAAAAAAAAAAAAACTATTCCAAGATGTTCATGCTTTCTTTGAGTGTGAGGATAAACCTTTTAATTTCACAGTGACCCCTGCTGGATCTTTCATTTTCCATTAAGAAATTACATATTTATTTATTTTTTTTAAAAAATGGGTGCTCAGAACAGTCTGCAAAACCATTTTATAGATGCAGTCATTCGCTAAATGAATAAGCAAGTAAGAGAAAAGCACGAATTGTTGCAGAGTAAGTTTAATGTTTGTGTGAATTACTCTAAAATTAATGCAGATCTACAGTATATATATATATCTATACACACACACACACACACACACACACACACACACACACACACACACAGAGAGAACTTTTTTTGGGAACAGGAGTCCTCTGATTAATTATACTGAATTACTTTTGATCCTAATTAGAAAATAGAAATAACAGAGGTGGAAGGGACCTTGTAGGTCTTCTAGTTCAATGCCCTGTCGAACAGAAGACCTTATATATTATTCATTTGCTTCACATACATCAACAGGGACCAAGAAACCCTTCATTCCTTTCATTTTCTATTTGCCTGAAAAAGCTATTTGGTCATTAGTGCTTTTCAGACCCTCCTTCCTTAAAGAGTCTCGTCTGCAAAACTCATGCGCCCTTTCTTCACTGAAAAGGTAGAATATTGAGGAAAGCCCTGATGGCATGGCTCCTATTCAGTTCATCCATATTCAGAAACTCCACTATAACAAATGCGGCATGAGGACTAGAATTGCACAACTTGCTAGATTTGATTATGATGGGACTGATCAGTGTGGGGTTTAGTATCCATGAGAAACCTGGTTGTTGTCTCAGCATGCTGTGATTTATTTGATATAACATGTTAATCTATATATATATATAAAAGCAAAAATCACTCACACATTAATCACGAAATCTCCAGAACCGTAAAGCCTACAAACTTTAAATTTGGCACATATGTTCCTCTTGCCTTCTAGGTGCTCACTAAGAAAGGATTTTTTTCGAAATGACCATCGGAGCATTAGTATTTCCTATATTATTATTAACACGCTCTGATGCTAAGGAGTTCTACTCCCCCTCCCCACCTGAAAATAAATCTGTTCCAAATGCAAAACACAAGCAGAGGAGAGGAGTTTCAGTTTCAGTTTTACTTTCACAGCAGCAAGCAGCTTTACTACAGAACAGTTGAGCTAAGCCAGCAAGGCTGAGGGAGAGAAGGGGAGAGGAGAGGCCGATCGGAACTACTCATTCATTTTCAAGCTGCAAGTGTCGATTTATCAAGCCCGATCACATAGTTTCGTAGCGGAGTACGGGTATTCAGCTAGTATGAGATAAAATGAAAGCTGATTTACTCAACCATCCTACATGATAGCAGCATATCTATCCCGCTGAGACACAAAAGTTACTTTTAGTTTAAGCCCATGTTTCTCAACCTTGGCCATTTTTAAAGGTATGGACTTCAACTCCCAGAATTCCCCAGCATGCTGGAAGAAAAAAAAATGTAACTGCTAGAAACCAGTTCTTCAGTTTGTGGCAATTCGGCCTCCCATTTTATTACAGTAAATTTGTATAGCTAACTATAATAACCGTGAAGGTGCAGGTGTAGAATCTGCCACCATACAGGTAGTCTTTGAGTTACGACCAGAATTGAGCCCAAATTTTTTGTTGCTAAGCGAGACTGTTCTTAAGTGAGTTTGACCACATTTCCCAACCTTTCTTGCCACAGTTGCTAAGTGAATCACTGCAGTTGTTAAATTAGTAACGTGGTTGTTAAGTGAATCTGGCTTCCCCCATGGACTTTGCTTGTCAGAAGGTCGCAAAAGGGGATCACGTGACCCCGGGGACACTGCAACCGTCATAAAATATGGGTCAGCTGCCAAGCCTCTGAACTTTGATCATGTGACCATGGGGATGCTGCAATGGTCGTAAGTTTGAAAAATGGTCATAAGTCACTTTTTTCAGTGCCGTTGTAACTTCGGTCACTAAACAAACAATTGTAAGTCGAGGACTACCTATATTAGATTCTGCAGTATAAAAGAAATATGCTGAATGCATGTATCAAATATATGCCAGTTGCAAAACCAAGCATCTCTTGGCTTGTGTTCAAATCCAGCCAAAATCAAACAGAACTTTGTAAGATTTAGATATGCAAGAATGTAAAGATTTAAAAAGAATGAGACTTTTTTTAAAAAAACTCATCTATATTCCACAATACCGAACTCAAAAAGAAATGAAACCTCACCCTTCAGTCTCCTGTCCAAAGGAGAGCATTTCCTTAGCATCTCTTTGTCGACCTGACTCAAAATCAAACAGGGTGACCGTGTCCATTTCAATGTCGTAGAAGCAAATCCTAGGGTCAAAACTGCCATCAGCCTGTAACAATTAAAAAAAAAGAGAGATGACTGACTCACTATAGGAATGATAGCCAAGAAAACCAGAAAGTACTAAATAGAGAAAATCGATCATATTCCCGGATACTTTCCACAATATTATAAACGTGGAGCCAGTCATTTCTTGAATTACAGCAACTCACGAATGTCCTAAAGGAAAAGCCCCCCTCAAAAGACTCCAATTAGGTTCCCCCAAATCTTTAAAAATCTGTCCAGATTTTTTTTTTAATGGGAAAAGTCAAATCTGCTTAAACACTGACTTAAACCTAACTTGGCCTAGTGGTTTGATGTTGCAAAATAACAGAACATGACAATTGGAAGGGACCTTGGAGGTCTTCTAGTCCAACCCCCATGCTTAGGCAGGAAACCCTACACCACTTCAGACAAATGGTTATCCAAGCTCTTCTTAAAAACTTCCAATGTTGGAGCATTCACAACTTCTGGAGACAAGTTGTTCCACTGATTAATTGTTCTCGCTGTCAGGAAATTTCTCCTTAGTTCTAAGTTGCTTCTCTCCTTGATTAGTTTCCACCCATTGCTTCTTGTCCTACCCTCAGGTGCTTTGGAGAATAGCTTCGCTCCCTCTTCTTTGTGGCAGCCCCTGAGATATTGGAACACTGCTATCATGTGGCCCCCCCCCCCAGTCCTTCTTTTCATTAAACTGGACATACCCAGTTCCTGCAACCGTTCTTCATATGTTTTAGCCTCCAGTCCCCTAATCATCTTTCTTGCTCATCTCTATCCTCTTTCTATAGTCTCGATGTCTTTTTTACAGATAGTTCTCGAGTTACGACAATTGAGCCCAACATTTATGTTGCTAAGTGAAACATTTGTTAAGTGAGTTTGTCCCATTTTACGACTTTTCTTGCCACAGTTGTTAAATGAATCATTTCATTTGTTAAGTGAGTAACATGGTTGCTAAGTGAATCTACCTGTATATCGTGGCGACCAAAAACGGATGCAATATTTCAAAGTGCGGTCATACCAAGGGATTATCAAGTGATATTAACCAAGTTCCCTTTGGGTTTTCAGGTGAAAGGTGGGTTGTTTAGACTCACCTTGCTTAAGAGAATGCTGACTCTGTTGCCGCTTGTGTTGCACTTCACGGACGCAATCCCGAGAGCGCCGGGCATGAGATCCGCCAAGACCTTGCTATTGCAATGTACCTTCGCCTCTCTGTGGGAAGACGAGAGACTGAACAGGTCACATGAACCATCCTGGGTTTTCTTGCCCTGCGACACTGATCATCAAAGATGGCATTCCAATTGTAAAAAAAAAATTTAAAAAATGAACAAATGGAAAAGTTCGTAACAAAGCTCCGTACCAGAGGTGGGTTGCTACCGGTTCGGACCAGTTCGCCCGAACCGGTAGCGACCTGCTGGTCACGTCATGATGATGTCACCGATCCGGTTCGGTTGGTGCTGGTCCGTGGGCGCCGCCATCTTTTTTTGAATTTTTTTGAATTTTTTTATTATTTTTTTTCTTCTGCGCATGCGCGGAAGCCCGGTTTCCGGTACTGCGCATGCTTCGCCATCTTGTTTTTGGCTTTTTAAAATTTATTTTAATTTTTTTAAAAAAAATTTTACTGCGCATGCGCGCACGCGCACACGAGGCGCGCCCACGCGGTGTGGGAGGAAGCGAACCGGCAGCGAGGTAAGTTAGAACCCAACCCTGTTCCGTACCTGCGAGAAAGATCAAAGATTTTAAAGTAAGACAAGTCGGTCCCCACGGTCAGGTAATTCCCGCAGATGTCCAGAAAGCAGGGATTGCCTTCCGATTCAGAGAAGGACAGCAGCTGCTTCACGGTGCCCTGGGAGAGAAGAATGCAGCAGGGTTCAAACTAGGCCTTGGTCGTCCTTGGTCATCCTGTCCTGACCAAGATCATGGCAGCTCTCTGATCGATTCCCCAGGAACTAGGAAATAAACTGCTGAATAAATAATCTGTAGAGATTCTCAGTCATCCAGGTCATGGTTGCCCCAAAGGATTCCAGTCCCCACTATCCTGTCTGAGCTGAAGAAGCTTCTTGGGATGAAAAGCGAAACGTCTTCCAAGGAAAAACCAGAAAGTCCAGTTGCCTCCTGAAAAAGCACCTTTGGGACAACCGTGACCTGGATGACTGAGAATCTCTACAGACTTTTTAGCTGTACAATTTGGGATGAACACCTTTTGAATGGTTTGGGAGTAGGAATGGATTTCCAGAGGGAAAAATTGCAGACTGCAGGAGCACTACTCAGGAGCACTACTCAGGTGACTCTGAGGACACAGGTAAACCTCCAAGTGCTTCAAGGACCCTCTAAAACAGTGGTTCTCAACCTGTGGGTCATGACCCCTTTGGGGGTCAAACAACCATTTCACAGGTGTTGCTGCGCGCGCTAGCCCGCCATCTTGGTGCCACCGTCAGCAGGGGTGAAATGCTGCCGGTTCGGCCGTGCCTGCGGGTTGCCGGACAGTCGGTAGCAACGGAAGCGGGAGACTTTACCCACCTGCCCGGACGCCTCCATTTGGGTTCTTTTACCCTCTGCGCATGCGCAGAATGCTTTGCGGGTAAAAGAACCCAAATGGCGGCGTCCGGGCGGGTGGGCGGTCTCCCGCTTCCGTCGCTACCAGCTGTCCGGCGACCCGCAGGCACGCCCAAACCGGGAGCATTTCACCCCTGAGTCAATAAATGCTGTTCTATCTATGCTGGTCTGTTCGTGCCTATGAGAGAGAGAGAGAGAGAGAGAGAGAGAGAGAGAGAGAGGGGGGGGGGGGAGGGGACCGCGAAGGGGGGGGGAGGGGGAGGGGAGGGGGTCACGGTGCAGGGGGGGGGGGCGCGGCGTTAGAAAGGTTGAGAACCACTGCTCTAAAAGGATGCAAATGTCCCGCTGTCTGCAAGGAGTATAAATCCTTCCATTCCCCACTGTCCTGTCAGAGCTGAAGAAGCTTCTCGGATGAGAAGAGAAACATTTTCCAAGAAAAAACAAGAAAGTTCAGTTGCCTCCTGAAAAAAACCACCTTTGGGACTGCTGAATTAATAGTCCTCAACTTTTAACCATTCATTTAGCACAGCGGCCCCCAAATCTTTTGGGCACCAGGGACCGTTTCCGTGGAGAAAGGTTTTTTTCCACAGACCGGCGGGGGCGTGGTTTCGTGTGCTGTCTGCATCCTGCGGATGGGGCTTCGCTTATTTACGTGGCCATTTCTGGCATGCCGTGGCCTGGCACTACTCCACGGACAGGGGGTTGGAGACCCCTGATTTAGCACCTATTCAAAGCTACAATGGAATTGGGGGGAAAATGACTTATGGCAGTCCTCACACTTATCTCCCTTGCAATATTCCCCTCGGTCGTGTGACCAAACTTTGGACGCTTGGCAACCCGTGTATTTGTGACGGCTGCAGCCTCCTAGGGCCATTTGCAACTTTCCCAGCTGTCTTTCGACAAGCAAAGTCGATGGGGAAAGCCAGATTCACTTAACGACTGTGTTACTAACAGCGGCAGCGATTCGCTGAACAACAGCTGTGGCAAGGAAGATCGTAAAATGGGGGCAAGCTCACTTAACAGCTGCCTTGCTTAGCAACGGAAATTTTGGGCTCAGTTCTGGTCGTAACTCAAGAACTATCTGTATATGGTGCCAGATTCTACACCTGCACGTTCTTCGTTATTATAATTAGCTATGCGGATTTACTTAATGGGTTACCTGTAGTTTAGTTTAGTTTAGTTTACTTTATTGTCATTGCACATGGCTCGTACAACGAAATTAAATGCCATCTTCAGTGTGCTGGGCGTATGCACGGGGGGGGAGCACAAGGGGGGGTTTGTGTGCGCATGCACAGGGGGAGGGCATTGCATTATTGGTGTGGCCGTGATAGCGAACCTTTGGCACGCATGCCACAGGTGGCACGCGGAGCCATATCTGAAGGCACGTGAGGCTTTGCCCTATGTCAGCTCCAGCGTGCATGTGCGCGCTGGCCAGCTGATTTTCGGCCTTCCGGAGGGTGGGGGGAGGCCATTTTCACCCTCCCCAGGCTTCAGGAAAACCTCCGGAGCCTGTGGATGGCGAAAAACAGGCTCCGGAGGCTTTCCTGAGGCCTGGGGAGGGCGAAAAATGGCCCAACGGGCCTACCGGAAGTCCAGAGGCTTCAGTGAGGCCTGGGCGTATGCACGGGGGGGGAGCACAAGGGGGGGTTTGTGTGCGCATGCACAGGGGGAGGGCATTGCATTATTGGTGTGGGCACGCACGCATGCGTGCACGCGCTATCGTGCATGCGTGCGCCCTTTTGGCACCCAAGCAAAAAAAGGTTCGCCATCACTGCACTATACCGTAGAATTCAATATGGTTATTGCCCTGGGATAGAAGCTGTTTTTCAGCCTATTTGTCCTTGTTTTTATTGTCCTGTACCGTCTGCCAGATGGTAATAGTTCAAAAAAAAAAAGAGTGCCCAGGATGAGATGGATCTTTAAGAATGTTTTGAACTTTCTTAAGGCTGCGGGAGCTATAATGTTCTTCCAAAGAGGGGAGAGAGCAACCAATGATCCTCTGGGCAATGACGTTAACCCTCTGGAGTGCTGTCCTATCTGCCACTGTGCAATTGGCAAACCATACACAGATGCAGTAAGTTAAAATACTCTCTGTGGTGCAGCGGTAGAAGGTCACCAGCAGTTTTTCATTCAGTTGAAATGTTCATTCCTGAGAAGTCTCAGGTAGTATAATCTCTGCTGGGCCCTTTTGACCAGTGCTGAAATGTGAGTGCCCCAGGTCAGGTCCTCTTTTATGATAACACCCAGAAACTTAAAACTGGCCTCTTGCTCCACTCGGTCTCCACTGATAAGCAAGGGCTGGATGTCTATTCCTTCTATAGTCCACTATAAGCTCCTTGGTCTTATTTGTGTTAAGGAACAAGTTATTTGCCTCCACACCACGAAAGCCACCGTTCCACCTCATCTCGATAGGCAGACTGATCCCACCCCCCCGGAGATCAGTCCCACCACTGTTGTATCATCTGCAAATTTAGTAATAGTATTAGTAGTGTGAGTGGAAATGCAGTCATGCAAATATTGTTAATGGGCCAGACCATATGGGCAGAAGGGTCTTACTCGAACCACAAATACAGTGCCATAAATCCCAAACCATTTCCTCAAGTAAGGGGCTGTAACCGCCACCTTGTAATGCCAACTCACTTACTTGCCAGGTGCGAACTTGAACCCGATTTGGTTCGACAGTATAAAGGTTCTCTTCGTGCATAGCCAGCACAGGGGAATCACAGAGGAAAGAACCTGGAACCATTCAAAGGGACATTCTTACAACGGCCTTAGTCTCTTTTTATTTGTACAGCTAAGAGCTTCATCCAGTAGTTATACCTGAATGCTGTCTACAAAAAAACTAAAATATTAGCAATCTTTTCTTTGAGATATGATAAGAGAACCTTTATTGTCGTTTTTTTTTCTGTGAACACACTGGCACACATTAAAAAATGAAATTCTGATGCCGACTCTCAAAAGAAAATAAATATATAAACATACACATACAATGTATTCCGGGGTGGGCTGCTGGGGGTTCGCAGGGGTTCGGGAGAACCTCTAGCTAAGATTCTGTGCAGTTCGGAGAACCCTCAAATCCCACTCCTGGCTGGCCCCACCACCCCACCCCCCCCCTCTCAGGAGTCCCCACACGCCCCCTTTTGGCT
>QLTV01012196.1:86648-101696 GCA_003457575.1 Thermophis baileyi
GCAATGGGGGGGAGACCCCCGTGGGGCGGGGAGGGGGGACCCCTGGCTGTCAGACCCGGGGGTTGTTTTGGGTTGTTTTGGGCCGCCAGCCTCACCCTCTTCTTCCTCCTCCTCCTCCTCTTCTTCTTTTTTCCTCCTGCCAGGATGACAGTCAAGCTGGGTGACCACAGCAGCGGCGTTGGAGCCCCCGAGGAAGGCCTGAGGAAGCTGGGCAAGCGAGGAGCCGCCGGAGAGGAAGAGGGGTGCCCCGAAGGAGGAGGATGTGGAGGAGAGGGAGGCCCCGGCGGGGCCAAGAAAGCCGAGGAGGAGGGGACCCCTCGAGGAGAGACAAACGGGGGTCCCTCCTCTGGAGTCCCGGCGTCGCCCCCGGCCTCCTCCTCCTCGGGCCCACCACCGGCAGCCCCTGGCCACGACCAGCATCACTTCCTCCGGTCCAGCGTCCGGCCGCAGAGCAAGAGGCTGAGGAAGGATCCCCAGGCGTCCTGTGTGGCGGCCGTCGGCGGAACGGGCAGCAGCGGGGGCAGCGCTGCCCCCACGGGAAAAGGAAAAGGTGGGTCGTACATGCAGACCACCACCTCCTCATCACGCTGGGCATGGGTCACACGTGCAGACCATCAGCCGTCACAGCAGATGGTTAATCTAGAAGGAGAATCCGGGGTGAACCGGCCCTTGGGAGTGGACCTTGAATGTATATTATGGGGGTGCAGGTGATTTGAAGCATCATTCATCAGGCTGATTTTTTCCCCCACTCCAAATTGATCTGGTGGGGTCAAATCCACCCAGAAGGGTGGATTCAAATTGGGAAATCCATTTAGATTGGGAATCTTGCTTGGTTGTGCTATTCCTGCTGCTTGACTTTTTTTTAGTGATTTTGGTTTTTTATCTTCCTTGGATGCTCGAGGTTTAAGTTGGACCACTCTCAGATCTGAATGGGTCAAGAATTTAATTGATTGATTACTGTGATAATCAGCCTTGATAATCTTAGAAGCAGCCTCCTTTAAAAGCCTCAATCTGATCTTTTGGATCGCTGCATGATGATTGAGTTCCATCGTGGATTTCTAGCATCTGGTGTCCCTGGGCATGGTCTGGTTCTTAGTCAACAAATGAGTCGCGATGTTTTCTTGTCCATTTTCAGAATATTATTTTTGATGCTTTTCGAGTCGCGAAAAGAGAGGCCGTTTGAATGGATCTGATGTCTCCAGACTGGGAATCTCTTGATCCATTCTTTGTTGTCTTTAACTGATGGATTGTATAAATTTCTGAACTAGAATCAACTGAGTTAGGTGGTGGTGGTGTTTTTGGTAATCATCTATATCAGTGTTTGATTAGAGCGCAATTATAAGACATTTCTATGGCTTTAATTATTCCAGTTTTCTTTTATTAACCAGTCGCATTTATGGAAACGGAGATCCTTAAGACTTCTTTAAAACGTTCTTCACTGGGTCCTTTTATTAAAAATATTTTCCCAGATGAATTAGTATATTCGATGGGAGAAATAAATAGCTATAAAGATGTCATTAGAGATGGTTTGTTTAAGACAACCTTCCACAATTTTGGAACATTTTTTTAGGAATCAAAATTATAGAATCCTTTATGGGGTATTTTTGGCAATAGGGCAGAAAATGTTGATGCCACATCAGATTTGACATTAATCATTTTTGAATAACATATAGTGAGTGGTTTCATATATAATGCAGTAACTTGTGGGGTTTTATCCTCAAAACTGGATTGTGTGGATCCATCCAGTTGTCAGTTATTCAGCGAAGGAGAGTTAACTATATCATATTTTATTAACATGATATGCTAAACTTGCCAAAGTCATGTGAAACTTCAGCATTGTTTCAGCAAAGAAATACCACTTTTATTAGTTTACTTTTTTAACCTTTGCCACTACTATAAACATTTGTACTCACACTCACTTATTCCCTGAAATTCTTCTATCCTAACGCTACAGGCAGAACAGCTAATAACCTCTTGGTGTAAACGTGTACGTCTAGTGAAAGTGAAATAGACATCACAAAGTACCTTTGCTTTATCTGTTTATAGGAAGTGCTGCTTCCTTCTGTGGATCTGTCTTTTTGGAATGCAACATTTCACTTAGATGTACTACCTTTTGACAATCTGAGATTGACATATATGTAGTTATTAATTTCAAGAGAAGCATTTGTCATATTCAGTATCTTAGATTGATCTAGTTCTTATAGTTAAAAGTTAGGGAAACATATTGTTTTTGACAACATGGACATGGACTTCAATTCCCAGAATTCCCCAGCCAGCGTGCCCTTTACAGAGAATTGTGGGAATGGAATCCTAAGTGGGAAACCCAGGTATAGACGAGTGCTGATATTTTTTCCAGAGTGCTGGATGGAAAATTTTCATTTGCTACCTAATCCTTCTAACCGGAGTCTAAATCTTGAGTTTTCTGCAAGCAGAGTCTGTACTGCACAATTGAATTCAATAACTTTCTGCAGAACTCCTCTTGGAATGAACGGAAATTCTATCATACTGTGGAGTCCTCAGTGTTCTCTGAACTTGGTTATTTTCTTCAGACCTTTTATTACCTAACTAGGTAACATCAGAGCTGGAAGGGAGTGGGATTTGCAAAGAGGAGGAGGAGGACTATGAGGTCCTGGGTGCTCTCTGAACTTGGTTATTTTCTTGCAGATCTTTCATTACCGAACTAGGTAACATCTTCAGTGCTAGGACCGTCTTCTACCATAGCATGACTGCATGTTAACGCAGCCTTATTTTCTTAACAGCATGGCTAGGAATGTATGAAATTGGAGCTTGTTTCTCATCCTTCAGATAAATGTAGTGAAAGGGGGGGGGAGTCTTACTTTTTTTCAACAGAACAACATACTTCAGCAGTTGCAAGAACAGCCAGGAAAGTGCTAATATTTCCACATGCCTTTGATGTGTGAGTCTGTTAATGAAGTACGCTACTTTAATCATTATGAATTTCTGTTGTAGACAGACGGAGGCAATGACCAGTATAAACACATCTCGTAGAGTGTAGGAGGTATGGGAAAAGTAGATAAATGGAGGCATGGCCTTTTGATCTCATTTCAAGGTGTTCATATATCCTTGTGAAGAAGTTGAACTATAATTTGGGAGACTTAATGACTCTCCCTGTTTGACCCTTGAGAGATCAGCAGGGACTTTGAGCCAGTCAAACCCTGTCAATCTTCTTCACAGGTGTGCTGAGGGAATAAAAAGAAGGGAACAATCCAAATCCCACATATAGTACTTTCCACTGCCAGAGAAGTGGAAGGAAATAAATGCAATAAATATGCCATTTCCATTACTTCTGTAACTTGTACACAAGCGAATATTGGATCAGAAATCTATCAAGTGAAGCTAATGACAGTAAGGTTACGCTGGATCTGTACCAGTGGGTCGTTTTGGTGAGATAAGGAACAGATCATTCCCAACATCCTACTCCTCTCTAAAATTTCAGTGGTACTCTTTTCTTGCATGCTGGTTAACTGGAATAATTTTGGTTTAAGCGCTTTGTTGTAAAGGATATATATGTTCCCTCTGCTTATTTTTGAGGGGAGTTGTAAAAGAGGGGAATTATTTCCAAAAATACATTTGAGATCTTACTTTGACATTAAAGAGAAGCGTTCTGGAGGCGAAGTAGGGATGGAAGACCTACTTGGCAATTCAGCATGATTCATTCATACAGGATAAATTGCAGAAATTGTAATTTCTTGCCCCAACATTTCTAGTGATATTTGAGCCAAGGTCTAACATAGACTAGAGTTTCTAGATACATTTTTAATTTTTCTGGTGTATGTTTTTAAGGACATTCCTGTACCTGCAAAGACTGTTTCAAGACTTTACAGTAATAGTTTTCAGTTGTTTAAATTGTGTGGTGTTGGTAGAGTTACTAAGACTCATTATTCCTTTTTATAGGCATATAAACTCCCAATTTACTAAGGTTTTATATATGGCATGATTATCATCATTATTACCTCAGCATTGCTCTATTTCTAGTTGATTGTGCTACCACAGCATTCATACGTACAGTTAACTGAACCATGGCTTACTTAACCCAGCATCTGGACTTTTCATATCCTATCCAAGTAGAAGTCAACCACATTGGCTAGATCCATGTATCATTCTTTAATTTAGGAGAGGAAGCCTGAGGTAGGATGTCTACATATTTGTAAGGCACTTTGGGGGAAAGATGGGGAAAATTTGAGGCTCAGTGTGTTGTGTGATCGAAACCATTATGGGCCACGTGAATGGTCTGTCTGAAGAGACAGGTATTTGATTCTGGATTGAGCATTGTCTGTCCAATGTTAGGTATGTTTATTTAGAAATTAATTCTTGTTTGGGTTCACTCATCATACTGTACTAATCGACGTTGTGGTTTGCTTGATTTGGGTTTAGTTTGTTGTGTGAACATATCTACTGTGATTTATTCAATAAACTAGTTTATTCAATGTGTGAAGCCTGGCATTAAATGGAATAACCCAATATTTGTGCAACTGTATAGTACACTATATTGGAAGGTACATTTTATGACACACACATACACAGTTTGATACACCTCATGTTACACATCAGTTTTTTATTAAGAGTATAAAGTTTCTTAAGTAAACAATCAGATGCTTTCAAATGTCTGTGTTTGCTGATAACCTTCAGCTATTTCAGTCCTATAGTTGACATTTTTACCATTTTTTAAAATTATTGCTGACAGACCTTTAAAAGAAAGTGCACCGAGGGTTTGTACTTTAATTGAAAAGTAATATGAATTTGGTACACGTTGAGGTGTAGTAAAAAAAAAAAGAGAAAGAAAACAGCCTTTGTCAAGCTTTTTCCTTCTTCCAGATGTTGGCCCTTTGTTAGCTGTCAACACTCATGGTCTTGAACAGGTTCTATTTTCTTATTGAAGCTCTTGTTAGTCTGTTGCAGAAAAAACACCAGAACATGTTGTGGCACTTTTAAAGAGAAACAGATTTATTAGGGCATAAACTTTGTGGGATATAGGCTTTAGTCCTCCAAGTGCCTGAATATCATGCATGTTGCAGAAAGATTTTGATGTGAAATCCTTGCTTGCTTTGGTGGGCTTGGGAGTCCATTTTGTGCTCAGCTACTAGAGGAAATTTTTGTTCTTTAGGGACTCCTCCTGGAAATGTCTTCTGGGGATGTTCAAGAGAGGTGTCAGGAGAGGAATTAACAACATGCTTGTTAAAACTAGTATTTAATTTTAAATCGTTGCTGGTTATTCCTATCCTGCTGCTTTCTGCTTTTCCTTCGACTCTGCTGAACAATGTCTAAACATTGGGATAGCTAGGAAAATCTTACAAATAACTTTGTAGTCAAGAGCAAAGAAATGCCTTATTAAAGGATTGATTCAATACGTCTAAAGAGAGAAAAATTCTGTTTATTTATTACTCACCATACCTAGGAGGAGAACTCCTCTGATGTAAAAACTTCATTTAATTCCTTAAAATATTAACCTCATTAATTGCTTCTAATGAATGCACAGTGTGCATTCTGAATGCAAACTATTAAGGCAGCTGTTAAGTGTGAAACCAACCAATTGTGAATTGTCTTTTCCAAATTTTGAATACTTGGGAGAATTCTTGATTATTGTAGTTGGATGGTGTGCTTATATGGATGATCCTTATCTTTAGTTGCAAGAGACTCCAATCCCCTAGGCCAGTGTTGGCGATCCTTTTCGGCACCTGGCTGAGGAATTCTGGGAGTTGAAGTCCACAAGTCTTAAAGTTGCTAAGGTTGGAGACCCCTGAGGTAAGGCATTCCAGACTTTGACAACTCTATTACAAAAATCGTATTTTTTACAGTCAAGTTTCGAACGATTTACACTTGAGTTTAAAGCGGTTGTTTGCACGCATATTATTGATATTAAAACAGAACAAGTCATTTACAGGTAAAACATTACTACGTACAATTTTGTATGCAATACCTAAGTCTGACCGCAAGCGACACAGTTCCAAGTTATCCAAAACAAGAATTTCGCGTCTAGTAGCATAGGGAAATCTATTCTGTACAGAAGAGTGCAAAACTTTTCTCGTAAAGTTACGTCTGAACCCTCTCGGCTGTACTAATGTCAGATATATGGTAGGGATTCCAAACAGTTGAACAGTACTCTAAGATTGGTGTAGCGCAGTGTTGGCGAACCTTTTCGGCACCGGATGCCAAAACGGGAGCGCGCACGCGTGTGGGGGAGCGCCGGAAACCGGAAGAGCAGCTCCCTGGCGTGCATGCGCGCGCCGAGAAGCTAAGCTTCCAGTTTCCGGTCTGCGCATGCGCGCTGGTCACCTGGTCTTCCGGTGTCTGGCACGCATGCACGTGCGAAGACCAGCTGGCCGGCACGCACGTGCACGTCAGAAACCAGAAGTTCAGCTTCCTGGCGCGCGCATGCACACCAGGAAGCTGCTCTTCTGGTTTCCGGTGCTCCCGCACTCCCGCACGCGTGAAGACCAGCTGGTCAGTGTGCATGTGCGTGCCGGAACCCGGCTGGCGTGCCCAGAGAGATGTCTCTGCATGCCACTTCCGGCACGCGTGCCACAGGTTCGCCATCACTGGTCTAGCGTAAGTTTTATCAATGACAGTTATTTTGTCATGATTTAAGAGTGTTGCTGGTTTGGTCTTTAAAGAGAATGGAACTTACTACTTTTCTTGGGACCATGAGTTCTAAACCTTACCTATCAATAGGTAGAACAATTCAATTACCTTTTATAGTTTAAATAGGCAATTGCATTTCCTTGATGCTGCCTCTTGACATTTCTCACCAGTACAGAGCCTGTGCAAATTCTTCAGCACCGAAAGGCCAAATGTAAGGCATACCATAAGGCAGAGAAGTATACCTAATATTCTTTGCAGATCAATAACATCAGTAGGTTGAGAAAGAGCCATGTCTTATTCAGCATGTCTACCCTCTGAATGACTTCAGAGCTGCTTCCTATACCTCCACATAGAGGCTGTTGCCTAGATAAGGGACTCCCCAAAGCTGTAGTAATATCTGTAAATGATTTGTCACCTGGTTTGACCTCATTCCGTGAGGAATCTCCCTGCCAGTTTTATCACACTGTTTTGACAGCACGGATGGGTGGGAATTTCTCTGTAGCTTTGACCCATTAGGTTGTCACTAGGTAAGTGACTTAAGCGCTAGTAAACAATGCAACATAGAGTATGCCTACTCCAACATGAAGTTGTTTTCAGCAGCTGTGTTGTGGACTCATAAGCCCCTAAAAACAGAAAACAAATACAGGTACCCCTCGACTTACAACAGTTTGTTTAGTGACCGTCCAAAGTTATAACAGCACTAAAAAGAGACTTATGACTGTTTTTCACACTGATGATTGTTGCAACATCCCCATGGTCATGTGATCAACTGGTATGTATTTATGACGGTTGCCGTGTCCCGAGGTCATGTGCTTCCCCTTTTGTGACCTTCTGACCAGCAAAGTCCATGGGGAAGCCAGATTCACTTAACAGCCATGTTACTAAACAATTGCAGTGGTTCACGTAACAACTGTCTCGCTAAGAAAGGTCGTAAAATGGGGCAAAACTCAACAACTGTCTCGCTCAGGGAACATAAATTTTGGGCTCAATTGTGGTTGTAAGTCGTGGACTACTCATTTCATGATGGTGGTTCTAGGATGCTAATCAATGTTAACTAATATCTGTAGACTAAAACAGTTCTGGAATCTTGACCATGCCTTTGTTTGAGCTAGAAAGAAATTATCGGGACCCCGATAAAAATCAGCCAGATAATCACGCGCAACCATTTCTCGCTTGTGTTCTGTGGAGTATATCTAACACAATACTCTGCTGTGAACAAGTTAATATGTGTTGTTTGAACCATGGTCTTAGTAGAAGCTTAGGGCTTAGACTAGGAATAAAAGTACAAGCACATATTGAAAGGAACCTGTTGCTCAGTTGCAGCCAGCCGTTCACCCGCTTCGACGGGGATTGAGATCTGGCTCTCAAAATTAGAGCATGGGTTTTGTACACAAGGTCTTTAGTTTTTGCCACATTAAAAACCACCTTATATAGGACAAACTTTCCTATCCCGCGGCCTCGTTTCCTAGAAAGGATGCCCAGGTTTCAAATGGTTCTTGCTAAGCTTCCTAGTCTTATTGATTCAAATCTTCTCTCCGCTGAGCTGAATTTCTCCAGTTGTTTGATAAATTGGATGGGGTGGTTCTTTCGTTCAGGATTCCATCCGAAGGTGATCTCAAACAGATTGGATAATGTGCTGTGCAGGCTGATTTTTTCCCCCCTCCATGCTTGTAATTGAGGCAGAAGAGAAATAGGTCCCTCTTGCTGCCCAGTCATACCAAATCCCAGCCATCTTGAGCCACGGTGGCGCAGTGGTTAGAGTGCAGTAATGCAGGCTACTTCTGCTGACTGCCGGCTGCCTGCAGTTTGGCAGTTCAAATCTCACCAGGCTCAAGGTTGACTCAGCCTTCCATCCTTCCAAGGTGGGTAAAATGAGAACCCAGATTGTTGGGGGCAAGAGGCTGACTCTTGTAAACCGCTTAGAGAGGGCTGTAAAAGCACTGTGAAGCGGTATATAAGTCTAAGTGCTATTGCTATCTTTGTGAATGGGATTCTAAAATCCAAAATACTATTTATCTACCTTCCCGACTCTGTTTCCCATTTCGGAACGAGAGTCCCAAAGCTCACGCTTCCACCAAATGCCCTTTCTGTTGAAGGTCATAAAATAAAAAATGGATTGGCTTTTACAGGTAGTCCTCGACTTACATCAATTTGCTTAGTGACCGTTCGAAGTTACAACAGCACTGAAAAAAATGACTTGTGACCATTTTCACACTCATAACCATTTCAGCATCCCCATGCTCACATGATCAAAATTCAGATGCTTGGCAACTGACTCACATTTATGACTATTGCAGTGTCCCAGAGTCATGTGATCTTCTATTGCAACCTTCTGACAAGCAAAGTCAATGGGGAAGCCAGATTCACTTAACAACCGTGTTACTAACTTAACCACTGCAATGATTTGCTTAACAACCCTGGCAAGAAAAATCATAAAATGGGGCAAATCTCACTTAACAATTTCTGTCTTGCTAAGCAACATAAATTTTGGGCTCAATTGAGGTTGTAAGTTGAGGACTACCTGCAGTGATTAATTTATATGTAAAAATTTGTAAAATAGCCTCTATATCTCTTTAGCAGAACACGTCTACTTTGTCAGAATCCATTTCAGTTAACTTTATCTCCTAGTGACCTATATTAGCTTGTCTCTCACCTGTTTTATTCATTTTAATGGTTGACAGAAGAACTCATTTAAATTGGAGCTTTCAGAATACTTGAGGATGCTCAACATACTACGGGGATTTTTTAAAAAAAATTGCATGTATATGCCTGTCGGTGGAAGACGGCTACAAGTCTGCTAAAAAAAAAACCTTGGTTAATTTGCAGCAAACAAGTTACAACACCCCATTCCTGTAGACTCGTTCAGCAAGAGTTGCATTGGTGTTGCTGGCAAAGGCTGGCTTATAAGGCCATTTCCACAAGTGCAGCAGATGAGTCTTGATCTCCTATGTAATTAATTACGGGCCACTGGTACCCTTTAATTACCCTGGTGTAACCTTGCAGCCTCCACAGCGGCCCAAATCTTTTATTTGTTCCTTCCGGAGTAAGTTGACTTCGGTCTTTGAACACCCCATCTTGTTCCTTTCTCCACCCTGTGCCATGCAAAATACGTTTTGTGCGATGGCACACCCTATCAAAGACAATGACGGCAACGGTCCACCATCATTTCATCTCTGTGTGGGTGTGGCATCTTGGATTATGCCCTCAAAGCAACACAGGTGACATTTCATCCTGGGATATACATCTCATAAATAGGAGTGGTGCGGTGGCCTAGAGGCGAAGCTCTCGCCTCACAATCAGGAGGCTGTGAGTTCGATCCTCGGTAGAGGCAGATACTTCTCTCTCTGGGCACAATGAGAATATATCTGCTGAACAAAACTCCGCATTGGCGACAGGAAGGGCATCCAGCCATTAATAGAAAATAGAATAGAATTCTTTATTGGCCAAGTGTGATTGGACACACAAGGAATTTGTCTTTGGTGCATATGCTCTCAGTGTACATAAAAAGACAAGATACATTTGTCAAGAATCATAAAGTACAACACTTAATGATAGGCATAGGGTACAAATAAGCAATCAAATCATACTGGGAAACAATCAATATAAATCGTAAGGATACAGCAACAAAGTTACAGTCATAAGTGCAGTCATAAACACTCTGCTAGCTCCATTCAGCTGCCCAGACTCCACCCTGCAGGGGGTTATGGGGTCGTTAAAAGAGGATGATGATACACATCTCATAAATAAATACATTTTTTTAGGCTAAGGTTCTTTTCAAGAATTTTATATCCTGCTTTCCGGCTGCCCTAAAGTTTGTGAAAAGTCATCTAAAATGAACAGTGGCTCCAGCATCCAACGTCTGCTACAGTTGGTGGGATTTGTTGGGCTGACCCTTTCTTTTCCCCTCCTCAAGGTGCAGATAATGGTGGGGCGTCATCTGGCAACTCCTCAGGAATCCCATCCAGCACCCCAGCCGGCAATTCAAAATCGAGTTCCAGGAACTTGAGCACATCCACCGGAGAAAAAGAGGAAGGCAAGAAAGTGAGGCGTCAGTGGGAATCCTGGAGCACGGAGGATAAGAATACCTTCTTTGAGGGCCTCTATGAGGTGGGTGCTTTAAAATGCTGGGAACTGCTACAGGTGGTCCTCAACTTACAACAGTTCATTTGGTGACTGTTCGAAGTTACAATGGCACTGCAAAAAGTGACTTAAGGGTCGTTTTTCACACTTAGGACCATTGCAGCATCCCCTTGGTCACGTGACCAAAATTGCTAAGCAGTCTGAAATACATACGTTATCCCAGCGTTTTGAGAGTATTTATTTTGAATGAATTGTAATCTACCAATGGTGTTTCGCCTAGGTTTCAGCTGCGTTGTCTGGGTTCCCGGAAATTATAGCATGAAGAAATTCACCAGAATTTTGTCTGCTTGACCCTACCGATTGTAAGAAGGATGGATTTCTACCTGTGTGTTTTGTAGGATTCTGAATGCTAGCATTCATACAGAAAACCTATTTTCTCTAGTCATTCTGGAATAAATGTCGAAATTCTAGAAACCTGTACAGCCTTTTGACGACTCTGCAGGAAATCACATGTAAATTTAGATCTCAAACTGTCTGGTGGTATGATGTGGGAAACACACCCGTTTCCCAAAAACCCACGAACTTTCGACCCAACTCTGGAAGATGTGCGTCATCCAGTTATTCCTGCTGCCCCACTTCTCACGTCGTAATATTTGCATTTTTTTTCTCCCCCCCCCCCCCAGCATGGCAAAGACTTTGAAGCGATTCAGAACAATATTGCCCTGAAGTACAAGAAGAAAAGCAAGCCAGCAAGCATGGTAAAGAACAAGGAGCAGGTCCGGCACTTCTATTATCGCACTTGGCACAAGATTTCCAAATACATTGACTTTGATAATGGTGAGCACACCCCGAAAGGTTGGCTTGGCTTCTCTGAACAATGCAACAAGCTAGCGTAGTTTATCTTTGGATGGATCCCTGGTAGATAGGGGTTAGTAAGGAATGTTTAGGATTTGCCCGGAGCGTGTTCTTCTTCAGGCAAATCAGGCCTCCATCCAATGGAGTTTTGCCCCATTTTACGACTTTTCTCGCCACATTTGTTAAGTGAACCACTGCAGTTCTTAAATTAGGAACATGGTTCTTAAGTGAATCCGGTTTCCCCATTGACTTGGCTTGTCAGAAGGTCGCAAAAGGGGATCTACGTGACTCCGGGACACTGCAACCGTCATAAACGCGAGTCAGTTGCCAAGCATCCGAATGTAAATCGTGTGTCCATGGGGATGCTGCAATGGTCGCGTATGAAAAATGGCCATAAGCCGCTTTTTTCAATGTCGTAACTTTGAACGGTCACTAAAGGAACTGTCGTAAGTCAAGGAGACCTTGTATTAGTACAGTGCTTCCATGGGGAAGGATTTGCTGGTGACATCTCTGTTGCCTGGGAGACACCCAGTTCATGCGTCCCCATGAAGTTGCTCACCAAAGTGGTACCCATTTATCTACTCGCGGTCACCTGCTTTCAAACCGCTGGGTCAGTGAGAGGTGGGGAATGTGATGGGAGCTCACCCCACCCCGCGGCAGCAATGGGTCCCGAACGCAAGGTTCCCGATCATCAGCCCAGCGTTCTAACTTCGTGAGCCACTGCGCACCTTCAGTTATCATATAATGTGTAAAGTAAAAAACAATATGAGGGTAGAAGAGTTACATAGCAGCATGGTTTTTTTTATATCTTGAATAATCAATATTACAAAAGATAAATGTGGGTTTAGGTGCCAATGTCATCCTAAAACCAGCTATGAAATGTATCCCCTTATCGAACAATAAATTAATATTAATTGCAGGGAGACCTACCCGGATCAGGTAATGTTGACATAAATGTCAGTATTTGTCTGTTAGATTTTTTTTTTAAATTAGGAGGATGCTGTGTCTTAGTTTAATCCAATCACGTGCAAGTTTGTGGTATATTCTTTTCCGTGAACACCTGTGTTTTTCTTCCTTTTGCAGTGTTTTCTCAAGGGCTGAAAAAATCCTCCCTTGAGCTTTATGGCTTAATTTGTTATGGGGAGCTGAGAAAGAAGATTGGGGGCTGTGAGTATACTGTTTTTCAATGCCATGAAATTAGAAAGTATGGGGCTTGCCTCTTAGCTGCCATGGAAAACCGCTTCCCAACCATTTCGCCAGATGTTTCTAATTTTTCCCTCTACAGTATTTTGCACATCGCTCTGCAGTGTGCATTTCTCTGGCTTTGTGTGGGAGAGATTTCCAAGCATAATCTGCAGTTTGCTCTTTCATGCAGAGTAGAAGGAAGCAGAAAACACGCCAGGAAGCATCTGTTATTTGTGGGTGTCATTTCACAAACAATGAGAAATCTGCTCGTCCTTGCCTAGCAGAAGGATATAAGAACTACGCAGGATGACTTCGGCAGAATTGAAAGCAGGGATCATATCTGACTACAGATTAGGAATGAAAACTAAAATGCATTCTGAGTAGCTTTCTTTTAAAAAAAGAAAACCCAATCCTCTCAGTATCCAACTTTCTCGTCTAAAGTGACCATACAATATTTGTATTTGGTTTTATCGCACACTCTGGTCAAAATTAGCAAATACGACTTGTCCTATTTAATCATTGGAAGTAAGGAATGTTTATTCCTTACTTCCAATGTTTATTCCTTACTTCCTTATTCCTGCTGGAATTGTGTATATCTGATCTTCCTTATTCCTGCTGGAATTGTGTATATCTGGTTTAATGAAAAGAGCCACAAAGAAGAGGGGGTCAATCTATTCTCCAAAGCACCTGAAGGCAGGACAAGAAGCAATGGATGGAAACTAATCGAGGATAGAAGCAACCTAGAATTAAGGAGAAATTTCCTGACAGTGGGAACAATTACCGGTAATTGCTGGAACAACTTGCCTCCACAAGTTGTAGGTGCTCCATCACTGGAGGTTTTTAAGAAGAGATGGGACAACCATTTTTCTGAAATGGTATAGGGTTTCCTGCCTAAGCAGGGGGTTGGACTAGAAGACCTCCAAGGTCTTCCAACACTTTCTATTCTATTTCTATCCCTATCCCTATCCCTATCCCTATCCTATCCTATTCGGGCCAATTAGGAAAGCCTTGATGTAGACCTTTTACATTTCTCGTTGGATAATGATATCTTTGAGGAACTTTGTCTTGTGTCAAAGGAAGGCTGCCTGTGGTTGTTGCAAGAAAGGGTCTGTGTCCATGTTTGATTTTGCAACATATCCTGGGCTAATTCTGGTGGACACGTGGGTCTCCATGCTACATCTTTTATTTCCTTTATTCCAAGAAATTTAGACTTGCTTGACTTCTCACGTTTCCTTTTACTCTCTTAACAATTGTGCAAAGTACTTTGTATACAATTAAATGGTACATGTTTGATGCCTAAAATGCGTTTTCTAGAATAACACGAAGAATCTTGCTCTGTTGATGTTTAATTAAAATAATATCCCCCTCCCCCCCCAGGAATGACAATTTTGTAGTGATGAAGATGGCCCTCGACCTGTTAATTATTTTGTGCAGTCATGTTTCGTTTTTCATATTCTGCCCATGATTCGATTTTTCCCCCCCATATTCTTTAAAGGTATGGATGACAAAAACGCAGCTAAACTCAATGAGCTTATCCAAGCTGGGTGAGTAATTTTTCTTAACCACGATTGCTGTCACGAATGAAGGTGAACATACGAGTCCTAGGATAACGTTGCAGAAGTTCCCTGAAGATGAACAGGAGTCCGAAAGCTCGGAAGACAAAGTCTCTGGTCCCAGTGACCGACCCAAATTGGATGATTGCTTCTTTTACACCTCTCATTCTTTCACCTTACAAATGCTCAGAACATATGTGTGAAGTTTCCGAAAGACGCTCTAATTAATTCAGGAGCCATAAGCTGAGATGACAGGGGCAGGTCTTAATCCAATTTTGTGGGAGGAGTTTGAGCCTGTGACTCCTGAGGAAGTGGACAAGGCTATTGGAGCGATGAGCTCCTCCACTTGTTTATTGGACCCGTGCCCCTCCTGGCTGGTCTGAGCCAGCAGGGAGGCGACACGAGGCTGGCTCCAGGCTGTAATCAACGCCTCCTTGAGAGAGGGGTCCGTCCCACAACCTTTGAAGGTTGCGGTGGTGAGGCCCCTCCTCAAGAAGCCATCCCTGGATCCAGCAGATTTAAAAAACTTTCGTCCAGTCTCCAACCTTCCCTTTGTGGGGAAGGTTGTTGAGAAAGTGGTGGTGCTCCAACTCCAACGGCTATTGGATGAAATGGATTATCTGGATCCCTTCCAATCGGGTTTCAGGCCTGGTTATAGTACGGAAACTGCTTTGGTCGCGCTGATGGATGATCTCTGGCGAGCCAGAGATGGAGGTTTTTCCTCCATCCTGGTGCTGCTCGACCTCTCAGCTGCTTTCGATACCGTCGACCACGG
>QLTV01012196.1:102411-116258 GCA_003457575.1 Thermophis baileyi
ACAAGGGTTGTAAAATTGGAAGCAGTTTAACTTCTAAACTAATTTTTCTTTACTTTCTTATTTTGGAGAAGCAAAACTTTTCATACACTCTCATTAAACTGTTAATTGCAGATATTTATCACCTTCCTTCTTTCTCTGCTATGAGAGTTAGTGCTTCCTACATCTCCCCGGCCAGTTTGATTAATAACCATTATATACTGCAGGGAAAGAAGTTATTCTCCCACTGTGAAGTTTCCGAAAGACGCTCTAATTAATTCAGGAGTCATAAGACAAAGTCCAAAACAAATACAAAGATTTATTAAAAGCGACATCTCGGCAATACTCCGTTGCAGCCAGAACTGAGTTCACGCCGGCTGCACGTCGTCTTGACCCTGTTTCCCCACTTCTCATTGGCCATGTCATAAATCACATTCTCCAATGAATCACGTTGGCGGGTTGTGACAGAAACATTTATGGAATGCATTTACAGTTAGGGCAGTTAGCCCTCCTCCAGCTTCCCCCCCCCCTTCATGGCAACTTGAAATCTTTGCATGTTGACAATATGTTTGTTACCTTGTACTCTGTCAAGTGACTCATGGAACTATTTCAGTACATTTTGCACGTTGTAAGCTGCCTAAAATCTTTTGCAGTGGGGTAACTATCATTAATCTAAATAATAATAGCATTAATGCGATCGTCAAGAATGAGCGAATGCTTGCTTGAGATTTTCAATGAGAAAATGGTCCTGCCCTTGATTTGGACACTATAAAGACAGATGCTACTGTAAGGCAGTAGATTGTGCCAGTCACAAAGATTTTTGTACTTTCCTGGTGGTGTTTAGTGCTTAAGGCACCAGGGTAGAAAGCAAAAGAATGTGAATTGTAGTCACGCCTTAGCCATGAAAACCAGCTGAGTGACTTTGGGCCCATCACCAGGAGATGGTGAGTTCTAGTCCTGCCTTAGCCATGAAAACCAGCTGAGTGACTTTGGGCCCATCACCAGGAGATGGTGAATTCTACTTTAGCCAGGAAAGGCAGCTGGGTGCCTTTGGGCCCATCACCAGGAGATGGTGAGTTCTAGTCTTGCCTTAGCCATGAAAACCAGCTGAGTGACTTTGGGCCCATCACCAGGAGATGGTGAGTTCTAGTCTTGCCTTAGCCATGAAAACCAGCTGAGTGACTTTGGGCCCATCACCAGGAGATGGTGAGTTCTAGTCCTGCCTTAGCCATGAAAACCAGCTGGGTGACTGGACCTGCCACTCTCTCTGAGCCCAATTCACCTCACAGACTTCTTGTTGTTGGGAAAATAGGAAGGTGTGTTGGAGATCTTTGCCCCTTTGATTTATATGTAAAAATAATAAAGGTGGGATATAAATAAATCAAGTAAAATAAATCTTCAAGCCTCTCACCCCTTTTTAATATTCTTTTTAGGGCTACAACGGTTCGCTACAAAGGCAGGAACCTTCGTATCAAGGCACCCATGTGCAGGGCTCTGAAGAAGCTCTGTGATCCAGATGGTACGTCATAAATTCTGGGCAGGAAAGCTGCTTGGCGCAGCTGGCAAGGAGGAAGACCCCGGGCGCCACCTGATGCTCACTGTTAAAGGCAGATGCTGAGATGGTGGGAAGGAGCATGCACCAGAGAGAAATTTGACACGTGAACTGGGCGTGCATTTGTTCTTAAGTCTTGGGAAGCTGTCTGAATGGTCCGATGACCATCTTTTTAAATTTCTATTATAGGCAGTCCTCGGCTTACGACCGCAATTGATCCCAAAATTTCTGTTGCTAAGTGAGACATTTGTTAAGGGAGTTTTGCTCCCTTTTACGACCTTTCTTGCCACCGTTGTTAAGTGAACGTTGTTAAATTAGTAACACATTTGTTAACAGAATCTGGCTTCCTCACTGACTTTGTCAGAAGGTCGCAAAAGGGGATCACATGACCCCTAGGACACTCCAACCGTCATAAATATAAATCAGTTGCCAAGCGTCTGAATTTTGGTCACATGACCCTGGGGATACTGTAATGGTTGTAAGTGTGAAAAATGGTCATAAGTCACATATTCAGTGATGATGTAACTTCGAACTGTCACTAAATGTTGTAAGTTGAAGACCACCTTATATTTTGTACCTATTAAGCTATTCTGGGTCCATGTTCTACTTCTATAATTGTCGAACATGTTGCTTTCGGTCTCCTCAATCTTCAAATCATACAGCAGTCCCATAGGTAATGCACCTTACAGGTAGTCCTCAACTTATGACTGTTTAATGACGGCTCAAAGTTACAACAGCCTTGGAAGAAACTCCTTCCTTATGACCTATATGCATTTACGACTGTCATGCCACTCCTGCCATCCCATGATTGCAATTCAGGTGCTTGGCTTACATTTACACCCGGTTGCAGCCTCCTGCGGTTATGTGATCACAATTTGTGACCTTTTTTGCCTGTTTCTGGAAGAAAAAAAACCCCATTGGTAAAGTTGGATTCAATTAACAGCTGTGTGGTTCGCCTAACAACCACCATAACACTGGTCGTTAAATCGGGTGCGACTTCACAACAGAAATTCCCGGCCCAATTGTGGTTATAACTCAAGGACTATCTGTATTCACCTCCGGTGTGGCTTGTCAAGGGTGACGGTTTGATCTCCTTCCTACCTTCCAGCAGCCCTTTTTTCAAGTTACCATATATGGGCATGTTTCTCCTACATTCTTGCTTCCAGCCCCATCATTTCATTCCCTCAGCCCCACCCCAGTGAGTTCAAACTTGTAATTAATATAGCAACTTGGTTTCCTTGCTGTGTTACCTGACCTTACCTTCCATTTGACCTCTACCTGAAGTCTAGAGGGATTATTTGTTTCTCAGCCCAAATACCTGTTTTTTATTATTGATACATATATCCTATTAGAGCAGCGGTTCTCAACCTGTGGGTCGCGACCCCTTTGGGGGTCGAATGACCCTTTCACAGGGGTCGCCTAAGCGTGCGCTGGCCCGCCATCTTGGTGCCACGCCCCCTTTGTCACATTGCGCGCGGGGAGGGGGCGGGGAGGGTCGTGGCATTAGGAAAGTTGAGAACTACTGTATTAGAGCGTCTTAAGATTTCAGTTGCTTACTAGAGCCACGGTGGCGCAGTGGTTAAAATGCAGTACTGCAGGCTACTTCTGCTGACTGCAATTTGGCAGTTCAAATCTCACCAGGCTCAAGGTTGACTCAGCCTTCCATCCTTCCGAGATGGGTAAAATGAAGACCCAGATTGTTGGGGGCAATAGGCTGACTCTGTAAACCGCTTAGAGAGGGCAGTAAAGCACTGCGAAGCAGTATATAAGTCTAAGTGCTATTGCTATTGACTGCCGACTGCCTGCAATTTGGCAGTTCGATTCTCACCAGGCTCAGTTGACTCAGCCTTCCATCCTTCCGAGGTGGGTAAAATGAGGACCCAGATTGTTGGGGGCAATAGGCTGACTCTGTAAACCGCTTAGAGAGGGCTGTAAAAGCACTGTAAAGTGGTATATAAGTCTAAGTGCTATTGCTATTGCTACTTTAATTGTTCTCCTTAAGCTGATGCTGCAGAATCAGGAGGACACCGTTCAGGATCTGCTTAATGTGTCTCCACTAGATCAGAAAACGATTTAATTCCCTGATACGGCTTCTCCTTGACTTACAATCATTTGTTTAGTGACTGTTCGAAATTTTAATGGCCCTGAAAAATGTGACTTACGGCTGGTTTTCACACCAATGACCATTGCAGCATCCCCGTAGCCAAATGATCTAAATTCAGCCACTTGGCAACTGGTTCATATTTATGACGGTTGCAGTGTCCCCGGGGTCAGGTAATTCCCCCTTTGGTGACCTCCTGACAAGCGAAGTCAGTGGGGAAGCCAGATTCACTTACCAATCACGTTACTAACGTAACAGCTGCAGTGATTTGCTTAACATCTGTGGCAAGAAAGGCCGTAAAATGAGGCAAAGCGGCTTAGCAACAGAAATGTTGGGCTCAGTTGTGGTCGTAAGTCAAGGATTACCTGTAGATTGTTCTCTCGATGTGTGATTTCTCCGAGCGTTTTGCTCAGCTGGGCTCGCAGGTTAGGATGTCAAGCATCCCTTCTGCTGTGTCCTCTAGGTATAAGTGATGAGGAAGATCAGAAGCCTGTGCGTCTTCCCCTGAAGGTCCCCGTGGAACTGCAGCCACGGAATAACCACGCATGGGCCCGGGTGCAGAGTCTGGCCCAGAACCCACGGCTCAGGTACTTTAAAGGCTGGCTGTGGGAGGTGGATGGGTAGAACCTGGAGCCTTGAAATTGGATTCACAGCAACAAGCAAAATAAATAGGCTGTCTCATCTGAGCAGAGAATTTGGGATGTTGCTGGCATGTTCTACAAAGTATTTGAGCCAGGGTGGATAAAAATCGATGATTTTTTTTTAAAAAAAAATTTTTAAAAAATCATTTTTTTTGTGTAAATAGGATTTTTTTTTAAATCAAATTTATTTTAATAAAATGCTTTTGGAATAAAAATCTATCTAAAGATAGTTTTCTATTTAAGATACATTAATAATTTACCGTATTTTTCGGAGTATAAGACGCACCGGAGTATAAGACTAGCACTTTAGCTTTTGGGGAGGAAAATAGGGGGGGGGGGGGAAATTCCGCCTACCAGGTATTCATCTGGCTAGCGTCCTTAGTCTGGTCAGCTCCAGCACATTAGTTTGCTGGTTTTGAGCGGGATAAAAAACAGCTTCTAAAGCACAGCTGATAGAGAGAAGCAATGAAAAAAGATCGCTTCACTCTTTAGCACCTCCTTAGGGCGGGAAAAAAGCTTCGAAAAAGTTACATTCGGAGTATAAGACGTACCCAAATTTTCAGCCTCTTTTAAGGGGAAAAAGTGCGTTTTATACTCCCAAAAATACAGTAGTTTATTCAGCATGGAATGGAGCTTAGTTATGTAGCATGAGGCTGTATATTCTGCAATATTTACATTTTTGGTAAACTCATTCAATGAATCCAAGCTCTGCAGGCTGAGATAACATGCACTGCATTGATGCATTCACACAATTTCACAGCAGAGATGACAGTTGCTCTTTAAAAATTATGATTTAAATTGATTTAAATCAAGCCTTTTTACTAGTGATTTAAATCATGATTTAAGTTGTGAATTAAATTGACTTGATTTAAATAAAATCCACCCTGATTTGAGCCATTAAAAACAAGAAGAGGAAAAGATTGTAGGGATTTTTCCCTTCCTGTTAAAATAGGTGTTTAAGGGACCTCCTATCCCATGCTGCTGTTTTACACTACTGTTTTATTTTTATTCTACTTCCAGTGAAATAAAAATGGGAGTAATAGAATCCTAGGTTGGGTTGTGGGTAGAGATGGGGAAAGCCGATGTTTGCTTTGCTTTGCTTATCTTATCTAGTGAGACTTAGTTCCCTTGCTAACAATATCCCTCATTTTCTGATTCTTCTATTCTTTCTTCCGTGACTTGACAGAATGATCGTGGAGCTGCATCGGAAGGTATCCAGCCTCATTGAATTCCTGAAACAGAAATGGGCTCTCCACGAAGTGCGTATCGTATCCTTTCTCTAATGCAGAAGTTAGTGGGATGGAATGTAGTCTGGATTCCCGGGAGGGAGGGAGGGGCTGCATTCCAAAGGAGCAAGAGACATTGCAGTTAGACAGTTTGTGTGGGAGAAATGAGATGAAGACAGCTCCTGCCTAATAGTTCCCAGAGTATCTGTTTAATAGTAGTCTTGTTTTAGTTTGGCAAGATTTTTGTCTGTATTTGAGGAACAATAAAGAAAACTGCTCAGAAGAACCTCAACATGTCTTTTGGGGGTTTTAGAGCCTGTTTCAATTAGTTTCTTCCTTGTTCCAAGAATTGGCATTTTTAACATTACAGGTAATCCTCGACTTGAGCCAATAATTTCTGTTCCCAAGTGAGACAGTTATTAAGTGAGTTTTGCCTCATTTTACGACCTTTCTTGCCACAGTTGTGAAGTGAATCACTGCAGCCGTTAAGTTAGTAACACGGTTGTTGAGTGAATCTGTCTTCCCCATGGACTTCGCACGTCAGAAGGTCGCAAAAGGGGATCTACATGACCCCGGGACACTGCGACCGTCATAAATATGAGCCAGTTGCCAAGTGTGTGAATTCTGATCACGTGACAATGGGGATGCTGCAACGGTCGTAAGTTTGAAAAACGGTCATAGTTCACTTTTTTCAGTGCCGTCGTAACTTTCAACGGTCACTGAATGAACTGTTGTAAGTCGAGGACTACCTGTACTGATGTTCATGAAGCCGTCTCTTCCATTTAGAACAAGGGTTTCTTTCCCAGTTCTTTGCATTTGCAGTCTTATTAGTAGCCCTCCTCTCTTCAGGGCTTCCAACAAGGTGCCACTGAGTTGTTCGGGGTTTATGGGGAAATATTGACAGGTACAGCCTGCCCCTTTTTGCTTCTCCACACCTGTCTTCCTAAACCTCCTTCGCGTAGAGGAAAACACTAGCCGAGAGGCAGCTGCAAGATTGCAGAGATGCTGAAGGCGGCAGCAGCAGCAGCTATTCCGAAGAGGAAACGACGCTTCACCTCTTCCCGGGGGAGAACTGCACGCTGACGCCCCTGCCCGGGGTTGCCCGCGTGGTACACTCCAAAGCTTTCTGCACGGTGCATTGGCAGGAATCAGGCCGGTGCAAGCAGAGTACCAAGGATGTCCACCTGTTGCCCCCTGCCCAAATCCTGGGCATACAGAGCGGTCAGGGGACAGCCAGAGGGCAGGTGAAATACTCACGGGGGGCCGAAAGTAAGGGCGGAACCAAGCCCGAAACTACCGCGGAAGTGAGTAGAACTCCTCAGTTGATCCTTGATCCCGTCGCGAACCCGGAAGATTGCTCCGCCGAAGCTGGGCTTGCCGAAGGAGCATCCTCGGACCTCGGCGTCATCAGCCATCTCAACAAGCCGCCCGCTGGGCTTCAGGACCCGAGCGGGAGCCTGGAGAAGTCCATTCCGGCGGCCGAGAGCAGAGAGGCGGTGCCCGCCGTTGCCTTGCCCGCCTCGGTAGACGCCAGCAGCAGCGCCAAGTGCAATTGTGGCGATCTCCCACCGGATTTGGAAGAACTCTCCCTGCTCGATCCCTTTCCTCGTTACATGAAGTCCTGCCACGATCTGATTGTCCCCGAGAAGTGTCTCTGCGCAGAGAAGCTGGATAGAAAAGAGGTGTTGGTTGCCTTGCCGGAAAGTTCTCCTCCCAGCGGGGTTTTCCCCGGCGGCACGGAGACTGGCAACCGCAGTCCCACACAGCTGGCGAGCGGCAGGGCGGACTTGCCCAGCGTTGGTCCATCCACTTCTGAAACTCAGGCCTTCCACTGCTCCGGACTTCAAGCGGAACCGTGTGTGAAGGAGCTCCCTGATGTAGTAATGGAGGATTCTCAGGAGAAGCTCAACACCTCACTGCCAGCACCTCCGCCTCCACCACCTCCAGCTCAGGGACAGAGGGTCACAAAGGCCCTCAAGGATGACCCCAGCCGCCTCGCACAGCAAGTGCGAGAGAAGGGGTGGAGCCTGCGGACCTCTGAAAGCCTTACCTTGGCTGAAGTCTACCTCATGATGGGCAAGCCGAACAAATTGCAGCTAGAATACGATTGGCTGGCAGTCTTGGGGCAGGAAACCCAGGATGCCGGGGAGCCGATCGCTGAACCGAAATCTCTTCCTCCATCGGCCACTTTTCACAAACAGAAACTCCTCAATTGCCTCTTGAAACTCATCTCTTCTGAAGTTAACCCCAAACCAGTAAGTATCTGTTTGGACTCACTTAGCGCCCTAGATTGGACCGTGTTGCCACCTCTTAAGCAGGGATGACATCCTAATTTTTCACCTATCGGTTCTGTGGGTGTGGCTTGGTGGGTGTGACCAAGCCACGCCCACCAAGCCACGCCCACAGAACCGACAGAAAAGTTCGACCAAGTCTTCTAGCGTTCAACCTGGTTGCTTCTCGCCGCCGCCTCAGGTTTGCTCTGTGTGTATGAACCCGAGAACGAGTGAGGGGGAGGGGAGGGGCGGGGCCAGTCAGTGGTGCGATTTACCGGTTCTCCGAACTGCGCATAATCGCCGCCGGCGGTTCTATAGAATCTGTCCGAACCTGCTGAATTTCACCCCTGCTCTTAAGTCATCATAACAGATCCCGTGAATGAGTTTGGCTGAAGGTGACCTCCATCTTTCCCGGTTATCCAGATGTGGATCTTTAAATCTTTTGCAACTGGCTTGCAGCTTCCCTCCTCTGCTTCCCTCTCTCCTCTGAAATAATGACTTTAGGAAATAGGTTTATTTGGAATAATTTGGATCTTCTTTTTAAGCTTATTTGTGATGGTGGTTAACATTGCATCTACTGTTCATTGCCACCTAAAAGAAAAGAAAAAGAAAAGGCAGAACAGGGAGAATTTTCATCATTTTTTTTTTAGTTAGACATAATCCTCGCTTAACGACCAGAATTGGGAATGGCAATTCTGTTGCTAAGCACTGCAGTAGCTAAGCCAAAATTCACATGACCATGTTGCACCTACCTCATTTCCACTTTTGTGATTTCACTTCATATATATCCAGCCCAAAATTAGGATTGTGAGAGATCAATTTTAGGTAGGCATATATATATATATATGTAGATATGTGTGCAATAACCAAAACTGGTTATAAATCATATATTCATGCATACGTAAAAGTATAAATGACACATTTTGGGTGGGCCCACCCGTATGTAATCACGTCCCATTTATCCACGTTTTGGAGGCTGTGCGCATGCGCGGAAGGCTTTGCATGCGCGGACGGGGCCTGCGCTCACATTTGCGAACTGGTAGGGAAGATAAGTGAATACCACCCCTGATCCTGTCCCAACATGGTAGTTCTGAATGTTCTTTGGAGTATCTGCTCTTTAACATTAGATGATGATGATGAAGATGACGGTGATGGTTTGAAGCATCCTGCAATTCAGACTTCACTGCTTCCTTTCTAGATCCCCGAAATGAATTCCGTTGCAACCTCCCCCATCAAGCCCATTCAAGAGGAGCATGCTTTGACCCCTCCCGGGAAGGTGATTGCCATTAGCACCAGGAGCCCGGGCTGTGCTCGCAATCAACCTGCACTTCATAAGAAGACCTTTTCCCCCAGTGTAAATCATATATTCATGCATACGTAAAAGTATAAATGACACATTTTGGGTGGGCGCACCAAAGTTTTTATGAGGCTTACTGGGTTTCTAGGGTAGTCTTTAAAAACTTTTCAAAATTCTGCAGCACTTGGCTTAAAGCAAACTTTTCTGGACCCCTGGGCTACACCACGAGTGAATTAACCACTATCCTGTCCAGAGGTGGTATTCAGCCGGTTCTATTCGGTTCGAGCGAACCGGTAGCGCTGATTGCGGGAGGCCCCGCCCACCCACCCGTATGTAATCACGTCCCATTTATCCACGTTTTGGAGGCTGTGCGCATGCGCGGAAGGCTTTGCATGCGCGGACGGGGCCTGCGCTCACATTTGCGAACTGGTAGGGAAGATAAGTGAATACCACCCCTGATCCTGTCCCAACATGGTAGTTCTGAATGTTCTTTGGAGTATCTGCTCTTTAACATTAGATGATGATGATGAAGATGACGGTGATGGTTTGAAGCATCCTGCAATTCAGACTTCACTGCTTCCTTTCTAGATCCCCGAAATGAATTCCGTTGCAACCTCCCCCATCAAGCCCATTCAAGAGGAGCATGCTTTGACCCCTCCCGGGAAGGTGATTGCCATTAGCACCAGGAGCCCGGGCTGTGCTCGCAATCAACCTGCACTTCATAAGAAGACCTTTTCCCCCAGTGCCACTCCCAACTCCTCAGGTGAGTCGGCCGTACAGAAAACCTGTCCACCCTGTGCCGTGTCCACATAGACGTGCCCCTCCCGCCCCCCCCCCTTCTAAATTCTGTGCCTAGGAAGTCGTCACAGATTTTGGGATCTCTCGAATTCATTATTCGATTGGGCAGTGTGGTCCAAGAGCCATTTTCAAGTTTGGAGTTTGAGGAAATCGTTCTGTCGTTTGGAATTCGGCAACCTGCAGCGAGCTACAGATTTGCCAGTTCTCCGAGAGCAGAACGGAAGAAGCCACCTTGGATGAGAAGCGAAACGTTTTCGAAGAAAAATTAGCAAGGAAGTCGTTACCTTTTGGAAAAGCACCTTTGGGGGGGGGGTTCTCCTAGAGCAGTGTTTCTCAACCTTGGCAACTTGAAGATGCGCGGTCTTCAAGTCCCAGAGTTGAAGTCCACGCATCTTCCAGTTGCCAAGGTTGAGAAACACAGCTCTAGTAGGGAGCTCTAGTAGGGAGGTTGCACTCATTCATTTCCCTGTTTCCTTGTGATGTAATTCACACCTTCCTGCAGATCCATACAGGTTCTTTTAGGACTCTCCTAAAAGAAGAGTCCTCCCTGGCTGTCCTCCTCCGTAAATCAACACCTAATGTCTTTATCGTTTCCTGTCAGGTTTCCGAAATCCTTCTAAACCGCTCTTGGTGGCTAGTTCTTCAAGTTCCAGCAACCCTGATGCCGATGGCGGCCTCTTTGCCATTCCCACAACCCTCCCACCAAACAGCAGGCACGGGAAGCTTTTC
Organism: Thermophis baileyi; assembly: GCA_003457575.1. Taxonomy (NCBI): domain Eukaryota; kingdom Metazoa; phylum Chordata; class Lepidosauria; order Squamata; family Dipsadidae; genus Thermophis; species Thermophis baileyi. The sequence continues at coordinate 113,005 of QLTV01012196.1, forward strand.
TTGCAAAACAAAGAAGCAGACCTGAGCTTCCGCCAGCGCTTGGACACCATCAGTGTGAGTCTTAAAAAATGTGTAAATGTAACATTAGGAGAAAACCAACCCAGCCTTCCTCGTAGCTGGTAAAAGTTAAGCAACTATCCGTTCCAGGTCTCAGTCTTGGTCACACTGTTAAGATTTCATGGCATTTTATGTCCTTTGCTATGTTATGGCTTACAGCTGTGTTGTTGGGAATGAGGCGAAAAATCTCAGCTTTACACAAAATTTGGGAAAGAATGAAGGCAGAATTCCAGCCAGTAGGGAATCACATTGCCTGCTTCTTCCTCTCCTGTTACCTTCCTGTTTTCTCCCATCATCAAAACATATTTTGAAGTCCTTCTTCTCACTTTCCAGGCAGAACCACACAATCTGAAGTCAAGGTTGTTTATTTGTTTGTTTCTTTGTTTGTTTCTTTATTTCCGAATTTCTGATTCTGATGTCTTGCAGCAGAATATTACTCTGCTCTTTCTGCTACCAAGTTAACTGGACACGTTTCATATTTGCTTATATAAGTTATGTAGAACCACAGAGTCTTTGCCACAAGAGACACTAAATCAATGTGGGACACCTTAGTCCAGAGCTGCTGGAAGTTCCCTTCATGCAACAGGCCAAGCATCAGTGGTCTAGTTAGAGTATCAGAATCCTGTATCATGAACTACTGTTTCTCTTTAGATGCAATCAGATTTTTTCTTGCCAAAGCCAAGAAAACTACGCAGCAGACACCTGCGGAAGTCGCTAGTTGTACAGGTAAGAGAGAACGGCTAATTAAAATACATTCTTCACTCGATTGACCAATGGGTTCTTTTGGCTTATTGGGGGGGGGGGGCTTATTGTTAACTTGCTTTTCTCCCCATCCATTTGGACAGAAGGTGATTGGTTCCTCCCTGCTAAGGTTGTTCTCTGCTTTGTCTTGAGCAAGCAGAGATCATTAACAAGGCCTGTCAGCATGACTGAGAAGCAGATTTGCATAGTCATTTCAGTTAGGTTACGAAAAAACAGCCAAAGGTATATCTCTTTGCAATGTAGAATGGATCAGACTTGAATACACAATGAGAATTCTTTTAAGGTACAGAAATTTGATTCTCAAATTTGCATCCTAAGAAGGATTTTTGGTTTTCCCACACTCTGTTAAAAAGATGGACAATTTTAAGCCATAGGATCTATCTTTCCTGGCAAGAAAAGGAATAGGAGAAAGAGTAGTTTTGTATACGTCTTAGTTCCTTCCCCCAAAAGGTGAAACTTTGGGTGCGTCTTATACACTGAATGTAGCCAAAAATGCGAGGCCTTGGTCTGTGGCAATCCCTGCAGCCTGGAACAGCTGATTGGGGGTATTCCAGGAGGCCGATCTACCCGCCAATCAGCTGCTCGTGCTGAATCAGGCTGCAAAAATGTCCTGAAGCTGACCTGGCGGTTTGCTATTTGCTGCAAGGACTCAGCGTTTGCAGCAGCAATCACATCCAAAAAGTACAAGTAACTGATTCAGCAGGATTCAATAACTTCTCTTTATATATAACATAACACATGAAGTAAATATACAATACCAAAAGCAGGTTTTCCAATGTGGTAGCAAATACAAGCAAACACAGGCAGAGGAGAGAACAGTTTCAGTTTTGAGCAGCAGACTAGTTTACAGCTCAGCACAGACTCAGAGCTGCAGAGCTAAGCCACGCCCAGGCTCCTTGCTGTCTCCTTCCTTGTTGCTCACACAGCAAATACTGTTTCAGTTTCCAAACAGCCCTCAACTCTCTCACACACTGACAGGACGCTAGCCAGATGAATACCATGGATGCTGGTAGGCAGAGGCAGATTTTTTTTTCTTCCTTATTTTCCTCCCCAAAAACTAAGGTACGTCTTATACTCCGGAGCGTCTTATACTCCGAAAAATACGGTAAACCCCCAAAGAATATAGCTCTCCATGTCAAATCAAACTTCTCTAACCCTTAACTTAGCTGAATGCATAAGATAATCAGCAAGGGTCCCGGGCATTCATAAATATACAAATAGTCAGCCACAATTGAGCCCAAAATTTCCATTGCTAAGTAAGGCAGTTTTAAGTGAGTTTTGCCCCATTTTATCTCCCCCCCCCCCCAATTGTTAAGAGAATCATTGCAGCAAGCGTTAAGCAAGTCTGGCTTTACCCCACTGACTTTGCATGTTGGAAGCCAGCTGGAGACGTTACAAATGGTGATCCACATGACCCTGGGACAGCGCAGCTGTCATAAATGCATGTCAGTTGCCAGGTGTCGGAATTTTGATCATGTAACCATGGGGATGCTACAACGGTGATGTAAAAACTGGTTATAAGTCGCATTTTTCAGTACCCTTGTAACTTCGAACAGTCAGTAAACAAATGGTTGTAAGGTTGAGGACAACATATAATGTCACACAGAACGTATTTGGAGATTGTATGACAATTGAACATGGACCAGGGAGATACAATCTAGACACCATTGGGGATCTTTTATTTTTCTTTTAAAGTTATATCTCGCTTTCTTCTCGCAGAGGACACTGCTTCCTAGACCTTCCGAAAACCCTTCCCAGCATGTTTGTTCCTTTTCCATCTTATCGAACTCCTCCATAACAGGTGAGCTGCTCAGCCATGTGTATAATCTGAGTAATATGTTTTACACTGAATTGGCGAAGGGCTGTAAATTCTTTGACCAGACCAGAGGGGATTTAAAGTTGTAGCCTTTAAAGGGAGAGAGGGAAGTGGAGTGGGGTGGGGTGGGGTGGAGGAGAGGAGAGGAGGGGAGGGGAGGGGAGAGGAGAAAGGTAGAGGGAAGAGGAGAAGGAAGAAAAGGGAAGTAGAGAGGGGAAAGGAGAGAGGGAAGTGGAGGGGAGGAGAGGAGTAGGAGAAGAAAGGAGGAGAGGGAAGTGGAGGGGAGGAGAGGAGAAGGAAAGAGGGAAGAGAGAAGGAGAAAGAAAGAGACGGAAAGAGATGGACTGTTGTAAAATTGGGTGAAATATGGTGTATATGAGAACGAAAAACATGGGTAATTTTTTTTTCTTTGACGGTTATATAATCGATACCATAATGGAAGATAATATATGTTATAATATGATGGATGTTACTGCATATTTGTTTATATCTGTCTGTGTGTGTGTGTGTGTGTGTGTGTGTGTGTGTGTGTGTGTGTGTGTGTGTGTGTGTGTTTTTCTCTGTTAAATCACCTGGTATACCCAAATGTGGGTGGGAGCATACTGCTTTTTTTTTGCGT
>QLTV01012196.1:128359-162032 GCA_003457575.1 Thermophis baileyi
GGAGGAAAGAAGGAAGGAATCTAGCAGGAAGGAGGAAGGAAGGAAGGAATCTAGCAGGAAGGAGGAAGGAAGGAAGGAATCTAGCAGGAGGGAGGAAGGAAGGAGTGTGGAGCAAACAAGGAAGGAAGGAATCTAGAAAGAAGGAAGGAGACATAGACAGACAAAGCCCATACACGTGATATTTTGCATCGCTACTCCACCCCAGCAATCCTTCCCCCCCCCCCCCCGCCCCCAAATGTTGTGCAGCTATTGGCTAGTAAAGTCGCACAGTGCACACTCATGATAACTAGTGTGCCTTTGAGCGTATTCTAAACTCCGCTAAGGTCAGAAGAAAGCTGGAAGACCAAGAAACCAATCGCCTCTTCCCTTCCCCTTCTCTTTCTTTGTAGGTGGTAGATTCCCAGTTGGCCTGCATGATGAACGAGAACAGCATTGATTACATATCTCGGTTCAACGACCTTGCCCAGGAGCTCTCGATCCCTGAGCCGACCCGCCGAGAGATACTCTTTGACGGAGGGAGTGGCGGCCCCCCCATTGGCGACCTCTCTCAGTGAACGCATCCCACCAGCGGGCTGGTGGGCGCCGTTGAATTGGCCATAACGTGGAGGAATGACGTCATAGCTATGCAGCGGATTGGGGTTTTTTTATTTTTTTATTTTTATTTTTATTTTTTCGTTGTCCTGGCGGGAGCATGCCTGAGAAGAAGAGAGAAGTTTTCTCTTCGACCTTCTACGGTTCCTGGAAAGTGCAATAGGCTGGGAACAAGACAGTGTGGAGCAGTATTATAGGAAGGGACATGTGTAAGCTGATGACCATCAGCGTTTACAAGGCAGCTCTGGGTTTTAAGGTCTGAGCAAGAAATCCCACAAACTACATCCTTAGATGTTGTCGGGGTATCCACAAATAAGCTGAAAGTTGGGGGTAAATAGTGGTGTGTTTTTATTAAGTTTTCCTTTTTTTTTTTTCAAACTTCCTCTCCTGATCTGTCACGCTTGTCTTGTTGTCAAGTCAGTTGAGCTGGTATTCCCGGCACTTTCTTGTCACAACAGCAGCTGAATTCCACAAGGCTTTTAACAGAATTCTTTCATTGTTTCTTTATAATCATTAACATTCCAGCAGGACACAGGGAGGAAAAAAAAACACCCTGTTCCTGTTCCATCTTTAAAAACTAGGATAGGGTCAGAGGAAATCTTGGAAAGACCCAGAACCTATCCTGCTTCTTTTTAACTTTCTTCCCCATGCTTAAAAAGAAGACAGCTATCACCCAAGGACTTCCATTTTTCCTAGCATGCTGGCTGGGGGATTCTGGGAATTGAAGTCCACACATCTTAAACAGAAGACTCCTCTGGGGTCTTCTTAGATATGTTGAAAGTCAAATTCAAAGTCAAATTCCTTTGAGATGAGCACAATCATTGGTGACGGCCATGGAAATGTCCTTGTAGCCTCTTTGGCAACAGTACAAGTGGCTTCCCTTGTCTTTTGGGGGGGATGAGTTTCTGACTTCCCAGTCTAGCCTGCAGCTCAGGGGGTTCTTGGTAGTTATTAGACGAGAGACCTCTTGGCAAAATCAGGGCCATAGACTGGACCAGGATGCCAGCATGCTCCCCAAAGAAGATCCTGATAATGCACTTCCATTTTGTTGCCTCCCCAAAAAATCATGTTTATATCTCTTTAGATATCGGGAGTCAAGCTTGACACTTTTATCTTTGCTTTTTTTAAGAGCCCCTTTGATTCTTGGTTGCTAGCATTCTGGAGAACAAATGTCTTACACACATTTCCGGTTGCAGTTGAGGAATTGTTTTGATGACGTCCTGCAGATGAAAGAAACGGGTAAAATTCTCTACTTCCTGTAGGTTCCTGCGGCAAATAGCAGTTTTACACAGGGGTCTCTCCCATCTACGGTCATAAAATGCCCTTCCTGAGGTCTGCAGGTGTTGGCTTCTTAGCCTCCAGAGCTTGAATAGCAGACAGCCATCACTTAATTTTACTTTTGCGGCCGCCAAGAACCATCTTGTCCCACTTCTTTACTGATTATTCCAGACGATACAGTCGTTCATCTCCCACAAGCGAGCATTTCTAAACATCATTCCCTTATGAAACGTTATTTACCTGCAAGCAGCCGCTTTTTACAAGCCTGTCCTGTGGATGTCTCATGTTTCTTCATACGTTCGACGAGCAACGTGACTTCGGACCTGGTCCACAAGGTCTCGGTTGCTTTTGCCCAAACCGATGTCAAAGGGACCAAAAATTGGTGCTGATCAGGAGAGGCGCCTCTGTCCCTGGGATTTTTTTATCCCTAATCCTCTTTTAGCATCACTCCCAAGTTTCTTCCCTCTGCCTTTGCCGCAGAGAACTGGATGGCCTCTCCTAGCTTCGGTGTATTTGCGACTGAATCCACCTGCCCTTCATTAAATCAAGATGCCCTCCAGATTCTGCAGAAGCTGAACAGAAAATTGCTGAGATAGCCCTTTCAAGTATTTCACCATAATCGATAGCTAAATGTACTCTTTTTATTTCAGGCCAAAACATCCTATACAATTCTGATATCAAGGGACATAATGGCTGTCCACAGAGTTCTGGCAATCGTAGAGATTCCCTCCTTTTAGCATCATGATCTCCAGACACCTCCAGGCACCATCTGTGATTTAGGAGGCGTTTTAGCAATTTAGCCTAGATCCCACACTGCCAGAATCCTCTTACTGCACCCAGGTGCGGTTTCTGCCAGACTCTTGTCCGATGCACTCTATTTTTTATCCTTGGTATCCTTCAGCTCTTTGCAGTTCTGTGTCCCGTAGAAAAACGTTTTATTCAGCACGTTTTGTTAGACTAAAGCAACCTAGGCTGAATCTTCCAGTGATCGTCATGCAGCTTGCGCTGTGATTTAAAGCTTGTATGTGGATTTTTCCTTAGGAATTCTTTCCTCTTTAACTATTGGGCTATTTGACCTGGATTATTTTAAACTCAAGTTTATGGAGCCCTTTGTTTCATGTCTGTCTGAATTATTCACCTACCTTGCAGTGGAAGGTATGGTGGTGAATGTCCCTTCTGCCACCAGCTTTCTCCATCTATGAAAACTCGGGATGTTGTAAGAGCTATTATGGCTAGACGTCAGCTCAGCCATATTGTTTTTAATATTGTTTTGTTGCCTGAAATAACCAGAAGTAGGTAAACATTCACAAAAGCATCTCCTTCCCAATACTTGACAGTTTTAAAGCAGTATCTGCATATCAGCTTTAGTACTCCTGAAATTCTCTGCACACAACTCTGAACTTCCTTCGAAAAAATCTCAATTGTCTCCTTTCCTGTTTGTTTAGGGGTTTTGTCCACAAAAATAAAAATAAAAAATCCTATTGTGGCCTTTTATGTCTTGCATGTTAACATCCTGAAGTCAAGAGCGAGGGCAGCTCTGCTTTTAGGGCTAAAAATGAAAGGAAAAAATTCCAGTGATCTCAACTCCAGACATTTTACTACAGTGCTTATTTATATAAGTGATTTTTAATTCTTGGGAAGCTGTCAAAGAGAGATCCTGATTGGATAAGTGCAGGAGACAATTCTGAGCTGTTCCTCTGGCCCTTTTGGATCCAGAAGAGTATCAAATTCATTACCAAGAACTTCTGTGCAACTTCTAGGGAATTTGCAGGCATGGCTGCTTCTAAGTGGAGTCACCTTGCTTTTATTTTCGGCTTGAGGGATTGAAAGAAAAAGCTCTTGTGGATCGCCTGGTTGTGCGTTTGGTTCCCGAAAAGCTTTTGGGGTCAAATGTTCCTTTTTTTGCAATCAGATGGGACGGGGTTGATGGGTGTATTTACAAATGAGAATGTATGCAGTGGAGATAAGCTTTTCTCATAGGCCTACCAGACAGGGCACTATTAGGAATCGGAAATGTTGGCTCCTATGTAAAGTTTTAAGAATGTGGGTTTAGGCATTGTATCTGCCCATTTTTTTGAGTGCCTGGATTGGACAGTAGTTGATGGTCTTGCTTGTGCATTGCATTGAAATTGGCCAACCATTCAAGCGTTGACTTTATTTTACTTTTGATCAACGGGGATACGCAGTTTACGGGGAGTTTCCTCTACACAACGGGTTCGTCGGAATGAAATTCCCTATGAACTGCATCCTAATTATCACACTTTTTTTCCCTTCTTTACACAAAGGTGTTCTAAATTGGCATTATGTAACCTCTCTTTGATTGTTAACTTTGTGCTTTCTTAGCCAGCTTGAGTTCAATTATGCCCATAAGGATGGCTTGTCTTTGACTTGATCAGTGGTGGGGGGTTTTTTAGCATTGCATTTGGGGTTGTTTTTAAATACACATATTTTAGCCCTCAGTACACATACGCTTACACAGAGAAGACAGCTGAATTTTTAAGGAAGAAACGGCACTTTTTTTGAGTTAACCCAGCCCTTTTTAAAGCTTTCCTTGTGGACCTGTAAATGCTAAATAATGAAAATATTTGCAAGCAGTACAGCAATGAGTTATCACTAGTTGCCAAAATGTGACAACTGGCTTTTGAGCTTCTGCATTTGGCAGTGGACGATGTTGCTGTTTCTTTTAATAATAGTTAAGCCATATCATCTTTAAAAAAAAAAGTTTTTTGTCTCGTTTTAAAATGTGAATTTGTTTTTCAGATAATATGCATATATATATATAGCGTCTGTATAAAGCAAGAATGCCTGTCCTTAACTGATTATTTTTTTGTACCATATTGTAAATTATATTATTTATTCTTTATCGATTTTTTGGGGGGGGGAAGGTGTTTGGGTTATTTAATATAATATACACTTCCTCTGTTTTCAATTTCCAATTCAAGTTGTAAAGTTGTTTTTATGATTGTCCATAAACACTTACTAATCCTTGGTCTAATTTGTGTGTCTGAGATAAATATTTGATCATCATTTCTTCTTCTCCAAGTTTCGAGTTCAGAGAGGCTCTTGGGAATTTCTTTGAGGCTCTGTGAAAAATTCTGTTACATTGGATGAAATTGAGTATAGAAATTACCTGGAACGTTTTAACATTTGAGGCATTAATATGCAGCCCTTTTATTTCTTGTTTTGAAGAGTGCCTGCATTCCATGGGAATTATTTTAATGACACCCCCCCCCCAAAAAGCAATGAGTTAGTACTGCTGCTACCTGTAGGTAAAAATGAATTGCTGCCACTGACATTTGAATAGAAAGCAATGCTACTCAGCTTTGAATTGTTGCAGATCATCCTTCCCAAATCTGGCGCCTTGGCAGATATGTGGACTCCCAGAATTCCCTAGCCCAGGAAGTGTCCAACCTTGGCAACTTTTAAGACTTGTGGACTTCAATTCCCAGAATTCTGGGAGTTGAAGTCCACACATCTTAAAGTTGCCAAGGTTGGATACTTCCTGGGCTAGCCAATGTGGCCATTGCCGAGAATTCTAGCAGTAAATGTGTTCACACATCTAGAAATGACCAGTTTGCAAAAGGCTGGAATATAACAGCCCTCCAAAGTGTCTCCCGACAAGAATTACCAACTGCCCAGCAAGCAACATAATTGAGTGATGCTTTAAATTGTAGATCAATGTCTCACGTGCTCATCCTTGGAAGTGAAACAATGGTTTTGTTTTCCAGATATGAGAAAGATACCCAAACTAGATACAGAACAGACAAAAACACCAAGGTCAAAAAAAGTCAAGATAGTGACAACATTGTGGCTTTTTTTTTTTTTAACACCACCACCCATCTGGCTGTTAGAATGATTCTAAAATACAAATTAACTACTGTAATGAGTTTTATTATCAGTCGACTTGAAGCTGATATTTGGGTCTGATTAACACATCACCCATTGTGTTCACACAATCACCCAAGTACAGCATAACTAAACTACAGGTAGTCCTCAACTTACGACCACAACTGAGCCCAAAATTTATGTTGTTAAGTGAGAAATTTGTTAAGTGAGTTTTGCCCCATTTTACGACTGTTCTTGCCACATTTGTTAAGTGAATAGCTGCAGCTATTTAATTAGTAGCACTAGTTGTTAAGTGAATCTGGTTTCCTCCTTGACTTTGCTTGTCAGGTCACAAAAGGCGATCACATGACCCCGGAACACTGCAACCGTCATAAATGTGAGTCAGTTGTCAAACTATTTCGAGTTTGGCAATAAACCAGGTAGGTGGTTAGCTTACAAACTCAGGAAGGAGAAAGCGGATAGAGTAATTGACGCATTAATCGATGATACAGGTGAAATTCGTACCAGCGCAATAGAAAAAAAGAACATAATACAAAGATTTTATACAGAACTCTACAAATAAGGGAATTTTGAGGAGAGGGAGATTAAGGAATATTTGAAAGATAAAAATTTGCCAGTTGTGTTGGAGGAAGATAAGTCCATATTAAATAGCAAAATAACATTAACAGAATTAAGAGCAGCTATAACTAAAAAAAAAACAATAAATCCCCAGGGCCGGATGGCATAAGTCACTTTTTCAGTGATGTAACTTTGAACGGTCACTAAATGAACTGTTGTAAGTCGGATCTACCTGCATACTTTATTGAATTATGCCAAATGTTTTGGTTAGTACTAGTAAACTATAATCGCACTGGACGATCACAAAAACACCCTGCATGAATTGACCATGCCACGTTTCATTGGGAACAATCCAGCGGGCACAGATCAAATAAATCTCTGAATTTGTCAACGATTAATCGGTTAACCTCTGCCAAGGAGGATCAATCGTTTCCCCAATGCTAGTTCAGCCAATTGCCTATCCTTTTTGATCGCTCCTTCTTCCAACTGATGGCCGCGTTCACACGACCCACTTAAACAAGGTTAAAGACCTGATTGACTGCATTTATTCATATTGGGCTTTGTAAAAGTTCACCTCGGGTTCGGTTTGGCGCAGTTGAACGTGTTTATGCGAACTCGGACCCTGCGGGAACCAGGTTAAAAAGAGCGTTTAGGAAACACGTGGGGCGTCCCTTTAAATTAAAAAAGAAAAAAAACAAAAACTTCCGAGTCACTTCCTTCTTTTCTTACCCCGTCATCCAATGAGCGCCCGATTTCTCGGAGCGGCCCCCCCCGCCCCTTTTCCAAAGCGGACGCCCCGCCCCTTTCGGCTCCCGCCATCGCAATCCCTCAAACCCGCGTCCCCGTCTCGCGCTCGCAGGGGGGCGGGCCTTCCCTCCGCGATTGGCCGAGGCCGGGTGGAACGGCGCCGCCCTCGGCCAATGACCTTCAAAGGGCGGGGCTGAGCGTCAGGCCGGGAGAGACGCGGGAGAGAGACTGAGGCGAGTCGCGCGGCTGGGCGGCAGCAGAGAAGCTTCGGCGCCCGTCACTCGCTCGCTCTGCTGGCCACCATGTTCCAAGGGCCCGAGTCCGACCCGGCCAGACCCAGCTCCAGGTGAGGCGGCCGCGGTAGGTGGCGGTTTCCCCCCCCCCCCGTCAGAAGGCTCTGGGCCACCCCGCTGTGGGGAGAGGACTCCAAATCCCAGCATCCCCAGCCTTGAGACTACCCGACCCATACCGCCGCACCCCGACGCCTCTCTGCCGGGCGCGTTGAGGAACACGTGGACGCCGCCTTGAAGGGATGAAGAGGCGGAGGTTCTCCCCCCCTCCCCCCCGCTTAGCAAAACCTTCAGGTCGCGTGCACACGACGCGTGAAACCCGGGCGTGGAGGATTTCTCTTCCCCCCCCCTCCCGTTTCCACGCAAGCCACCCAGGGACCAGATTCCACGGCGTGTCTCGTGGGGACACCTGGTTTGGGTCGGGGGGGGTGACACCCACCCCTCTCGCCGGCAGCGGAGAGGCGACTCGGCTCGCCTGGGGGGGGGGGCGACCAGCCGGCTGGAGCCCCCCCCCCGTGGGGTGGGGTGGGATGGGGGGGTTGTCTGTCCTTTGTGGTGGTCCTCGAGGGGAATCGAGGTAGGGGTCGTCTCCCTCCTCCCCCCCAAAAAGGAACCCTGCAACACGAAGGGTGGGGTGGCCGGCACCTTATTGTGTCTGCCTTGCTCGGAGCAAAATATATAATATAAAATTATCTCTATCTATCTATGCTATGCTATGCTATGTTATGCTATGCTATCTATCTAGCTAGCTATGCTAGCTATCTATCTGCTAGCTATCTATCTATGCTATCTATCTATCTATGCTAGCTATCTATCTATGCTAGCTATTTATCTATGCTAGCTATTTATCTATGCTAGCTATTTATCTATGCTAGCTATTTATCTATGCTAGCTATCTATCTATGCTAGCTAGCTATCTAAGCTAGCTAGCTATCTAAGCTATCTATCTATCTAAGCTAGCTATCTATCTAAGCTAGCTATCTATCTAAGCTAGCTATCTATCTAAGCCATCTATCTATCTTAGCCATCTAGCTATCTTAGCCATCTAGCTATCTTAGCCATCTAGCTATCTTAGCTATCTAGCTATCTTAGCTATCTTAGCTACCGTATCTTAGCTAGCTAAGCTAGTTAGCCTTTGTAAGACCACACTTGAAATCATTGCAGCCAGTTTGGGTCAGCCCGGTATAAAAAAGATGTTGAGGCTCTGGAAAGAGTGCAGAGAAGAGCAACACAAAGGATTAGGGGACTGGAGGATAAACCGTAAAGAATGGTTGCAGGAATTGGGTTTGTCTAGTTTAGTGAAAGGAAGGACTGGGGGTGACATGATAGCAGTCTTCCAATGTTTGAGGGGCTGCCACAAAGAAGAGGGAGTCAACCTATTCTCCAAAGCACCAGAGGGCAGGACAAGAAGCAATGGGTGGGAACTAACCAAAGAGAGAAGCAACCTGGAATTAAGGAGAAACTTCCTAACAGTGAGGACAATTAACCAGTGGAACAGCTTGCCACCAGAAGTTGTGGCTCTCCAACATTGGAGGTTTTTAAGAAGAGATTGCACAGCCATTTGTTTGGGATGGTATAGGGTCTCCTGCTTGAGCAGAGGGTTGGACTAGAAGACCTCCAAGGTCCCTTCCAATTTTGTTATTCTGTAAGGGCTGGTGGGAAACATTCCGTGAAAGATGTTCTGGCCAGAAGGCGCCCAGTCCTGCTTATTTATTTATGGCATCCAGCCCGGTTTGTTTATTTGTTTGATTCTTATCTTTATTTCGTTTATTAAATTTCTACTTCACCTCTCTTGCTTAAGTGATTCTGGCCGGTTATAAGTAACTCAAGGCAGCCAAGGTACATAAGATTCCTTCCTCTTCCTGTTTTCCCCCACAGCAAGCCTGTGAGATGGGTTGGGCCAAGAGAGCGCGACGGGCTCAAAGTCACCCAGCCGACTTTTGTGCCTAAAGCGGAACTAGAACTCACCTTGGGATTATCTTCCCAAATTGTAAAAATGTTCCGCTGGAAAATCTATTTGTCTGGGTTGTGACACGCTGGTTGTTATGTTCCAGGATTTTATTGCCGGTGTTTGCTTTCAGGGGTTTTCAGGGTTTGTACAATCTGCTAAACAGCATTTCTGGAATTGGATAAATAGACCTGTTAGCAATTTCCATTGAATCTGGCTATGTTGTTAGAACAATATTCTGCATGTGCCAGAAACAACTTTTTAAGGGGCACATGTTGAGCAGCAGCTGCCTTTGCCTTGAGGGATTATGAAAATGAATCTGAGTAGGATTTCAAATGAGCAAGAGGGGTTTGATTGTTGTTCTTTTGAACCCTCTGCCTGATTACTAGTTTTGGAGTCGCAATACTCCAGCATAAATTTTTGATTGCCAAAGGGAATCAGGTGCCACCCAACCATGCTGTCTCGTATGAAATTCCAAGAAGGCTCAACTGCATTTGCTTGCTTTGTTACAAAGTGGGTGTGGGTTGTGAGACGGGAGATCTTTGCTGTAGTTCTGCATCTCTGCAGTTTCGTGTCTTGCCTGAGGCATAAAATCTTTTCTCTAAAACTGCCAAGGAATTGCTCTTTCAGGCCATGTGCAGTGGGCTTTTTTTTTTTTTATGAAGCAGTAATTCAGGATAAAAGTTGGAATTCAATCCTTTTTTTTACTATATCTTTCATAACTTAAAACAACAAATATTGTATTTATTCAATCTTTCATATGTTTAAACCACTAGCCCCAAACAACTGGGAGTGGTTTGCAACAAATAAAGTACATAAAAGCAACAGTAAACCCCACAAAACATAATTCTCCCCTAGTGCCAGAGCATTACTTCAACTCTGGTATCGAAATCCTTTTTTAAAAAGTCCATGTAAACTGCCTTCCAGCATGTAACAATGAATATTTGGATCTCTGGAGATAAAAGAGAGCCATAACGGAGCACCATGAAAGCAATGCACCTTAGTTTCCTCTCTTATCTTGAAGTGTTGGGGGGGGGGCTCAACACCCCGCCCCCATCCTCTGTGCTGGCCTTATACTGATGGTCCTGCAGGCAGTTTAGGGCCATGTCATACAGGGCTCTGTAAATTAAAGCTACAACATAGAATTTTATTTAGTAGTCTGTGGCTTCAGAACAGCATTGAGGTTATGTGAAATGGATAATACCTGTTCGTAAGCCATTGCATTCTATAGCATCACTTCCAAGTAGCTTTCAAAGTGATTAGGGTGTGTTGCTAGGGCGTTATCTTCCTGAAAAGGCCATAAATGGCATAGGAGTCAAACCTGGGCAGAAGCCCCATTAGTCACAGTCTCCATTTGCCAATCTAGTGCCAATGTAGCTGCTGTCTAAGGGGAGCCCAGATTGTGAAATCCTTCCTACGGGGCAAATGTCCCCCTCTCTGCACATCAGGGGTGAAATGCTACCAGTTCCGCAGGTTGTAGTAACAAATGCTTTTAAAAAGTTAAAAAAAAAAAGTTCCAATAATCAGGTGGCACAGCTGATGAACCTTTTTTTTAACTTTTTTAAAAGCATTTTTACTACCTATTCTCTGGAACTGGTAGTAAAAAAATGCTTTAAAAAGTAAAAAAAAAGTCCCACTCTCAGCTGTTTGACAATCAGCTGAGAGGGGGGGCTGTGGAACCTTTTTTTTTTTTTTTTACTTTTTAAAAGCATTTTTTAAAAACTACCTATTCAACCCAACTGTGACTCTGTGAGGTTCCTGCTTATTGCAGGGGCCATTTTGTGTGAAGTTCAGCTGCTGCTGCATTGTGTGTGAGTCAGTTGTGTAGGAGTCAGTTGTGTAGTTTTTGTGTTATTTTTGTGCAAAGTGTGATAGTTGGTTTTTGAGCTCTTTATGGCTCTGTGAGGTTCCTGCTTGTTGTTGCAGGGGCCATTTTGTGTGCTTTTGCATTGTGTGTGAGTCAGTTGTGTGGCTTTTGTGTTGTTTGTGTGTGAAGTGTGAAAGTTGGTTTTTGAGCTCTTTGTGGCTCTGTGAGGTTCCTGCTTGTTGCAGGGGCCATTTTGTGTGCTTTTGCATTGTGTGTGAGTCAGTTGTGTAGCTTTTGTGTTGTTTGTGTGTGAAGTGTGAAAGTTGGTTTTTGAGCTCACCCGGTCACATGACCATGACCAACAAGCCACACCCACCCAGTCACGTGACCAACAAGCCATGCCCACCAAGCCACACCCACAGAACCGGTAGGGAAAATTTTTAGATTTCACCACTGCTGCACATTTGACAAGAGGAGCGGACAAAACACACTGTAAGGTCCTGCCTCTCCTTCTTTCCCAAGAAAGTGTAGACTCCTGAAACTTTGTATTTCAAAAGGAATCTTTTATTGAGAAGAAGTGACAGCAGAACAAAGGCAAAGCAGATTCTAAATTCCCTCCGATACTATACTTTTAGAAATAGGTCTTTAGAATCCCTCCCTCCATTCCGATGTGGATTCCAGCCAATCCACAGGTGTGAAGATGTTCCCAGGGTGGTCTTCCGCTTCGATCTGAAGAATCCACATGGCCCTCCCTCCTTATTTCATCCCAACTGAAAGGTGAGAATACTGCAGGATGCTTAGGCGCCAGGAAAAAGGTTATAAAATACAGTTTATCCCCATGCTCCCCCCTCCCTCCATTTGAATGGCAGTATCACGTTAGGGATCTGACACACACACTGGTCTCTCTCTGGAACCATCTTTCAGGAATTCTGTCCCATTTTCTTTTTTAGGCTCCAGGCACTGAAACAAGAATACCCTTCTGATTCACATGATCCTGACCTTGTTGATCTTTAATAAGCTCCTGAATCTCTTGTCGTCCCCCCCCCCCCCCCCCCCCCCCCCCCGCCGCCCGCGGGCCGCCCCCCCCCCCCCCCCCCCCCCCCACCCCCCACCCCTCGGCCCCCCCCCCCCCCGGCATCAGGCTTAGAGCCCCGGTGTCCAACCTTGGCAACTTTTAAGACTTGCGAACTTCAATTTCCAGAATTCCCTGGCTGGGGAGTTTTGGGAGTTAAAGTCCACAAATCTTAAAGTTGCCATGGCTGGATACCTCAAGGCTAGAGCATGGGATGAGCTCTGGAAATAGCAATTACATAAATGTATTTTTCAAATTAAATTTGAGATAAATGAGCTGCCTGTGAAAATACGGTTTGCATGTAAATTGCGTGAAGTAATGCCAAACACTGTCTGAATGATTGGGCTACTTCAGTAATTTCCTTTGGATGCAGATATAACACTGCAGGCCCTTTTCCACTATGGCATGTTGAAAGAAAATAGCTCTAATTCCGCAGTGGAGTTATTATCTTCATTTCTTTTTCTTATCCAAGCAGTTTGATTGTAAAGGAAATTTGCTTTATGAAATAAGCATGGTAAACATCTGGTGTGGATTATATTAGTATCTGCAATGGGTTATAACTGCATTTTTACTGTCCCTTTGGCAAAAATGGTATTACCAGTGAAACATTTTATCTCCTTTCCTTTTTAGATCATAATCACTCAACAAACTATGACTGAGATTTCTGAACATATGCCTGAATTGTATTAGTCAGTTTTCGGTATCCTTGCTTTTTACACTGTATCGTCAAGCACACTAATCCTTCAAGGTGTGTGTTGTACAGTTGTCTGGTTACCACCAAAGCTGTGTTCTTAAATGATGCAGCCGGTAACTTTGTAGGCAAGTTGATTTTTACTTTGAAAGTGAGCCTCCATTGACTGCAGCAGTCTAACAATCTATGCTAAGGTGCCCCAAAGGATAAAGGTTAATAATTTTCTGTGATATAGTCCTTCATGTGTCCATTTGCATTTGTTGCTGGTGATGAGCCCTATCTTTTTCTAATTGCCAGCTCCAAACTTGCTTTAAAAAAAAAAAAAAAAAAGAAATGTGTCTGGGCCACCCTTATTAGTCTCAGTGAGTCCACCTCAAACCACAAACTCAAACACGTTAAATGAGGGTGATTTTGATAAGCTTCAGCACATTTCGGGTCTGTCAATTTGGAGAGAATTGATTAGACTAATAGACTTTAACAGATCAAGATATAAAATGCACTACTAAAATAGTTTAATCCAGAGTTGTTCCAACCTTGGCAACTTTAAGACTTGTGGACTTCAACTCCCAGAATGTTGGCTGGGGAATTCTGGGAGTTGAAGTCCACAAGTCTTCAAAGTTGCCAAAGTTGGACAACCCTGGTTTAATCCTTCAGAGAACAACAAAGAGCAGTTTTTATGCTAGGCAATAATACAAAATCTATAATCTTTTTTAAAAAGATCTCCTCATTGGTATTCAAATACTGTAGTTTTCACACATTCATGAAAGGGTGTGAACAAGTTCCTGAGGGATAAATTGAGCTCAGCCGTTCAGCCTTCCTCAGCTTGGGATTGGGTGTGGTTGTAGCCTCACCCAGCAACCGAAAGGAAAGGAAAATTGCCAGCAAGAAGAACCAAGCCAATTGTTGATCCTACTTTGCAACAATCCCTTTGGTGTGTGGGGGGGGGGAGGAAATGTACATACAGTTCTCGTAGGAAAGGTCTGCACTAAGAACATTATTTGCCAGTACTGTACAATCTGATACTTTAATCAGAATTCTTCACATGGATTTAAGCAAATGTTAATTTTGAAAATAGTTAAGTATTACAGACTTCAAGAAACTCTTGTTGCTACTTCCTTCAAAAGAAATATTTTAGATGAATTGAAGACTTCCAGATAAAGAAGAACCTTGGTTACGCAGATGCTGACCAGGGTTTGCACATCATTCCATGCTCCAAACCATGGTTTCCAAATTAAATGATCCCACAATTCACAGAATTATATTAAATGGAAGCCAGTGTGATATCTGAACCTTAGCCCCCCACTGCCTACTTCTTTGTACGGACTATCTTTTATAATCACGGTTGATTGTGGATTATCTTCTGCAAAACAGGGTAGTGCAGCCGCCAGGTGGAACCTCCAGCGATCTCTTTGGAAGTGCAGAAGTGTCCTCCTCTTCCAAGTCACAGAAAATGGCCTCTAACATATTTGCAGCAGCTGAAGAACCTATGAATTTCCCAAAGAGAACAAATCCCCCAGGTGAGAACCATACTCTTCTTGAAAATACCGAGAATGGGAGTGACAGGTTTGGTAAGTTTGTCCATGAAACCAGATAACCATCATTTATCATTCAAAGAGCCGTGGTGGTGCAGTGGTTAGAATGCAGTATTGCAGGCTGTTTCTGCCCACTGCCAGGAGTTCGATCCTGACCGGCTCGAGGTTGGTTCAGCCTTCCATCCTTCTGAGGTGGGTAAAATGAGGACCCAGATTGTCGGGGGGAAATAGGCTGTCTCTGTAAACTGCTTAGAGAGGGCTGCAAAGCACTATGAAGCGGTATATAAGTCTTAAGTGCTATGGCTATTGCTATTATCATGGTCACTGCTCTAAGCTACCTTTGACTATATAATATTCAAACTTACCTATTTTATACAAATCACACTGTACTCACCCGTGAGATTTCATTTGCAGTGAACGGATTATATAGTCCCAGCCATTGTCCTGATTTCAACAGAACACCCGTTGTTCACTACCTGACATAATTTAAGTTGCTGACAATATCAGAGTTAAATACTCATAAAAAGAACAAGTTTATTACTATGCATAAGTGAAGTGTTTTGCAAGTTGACTTGTGAATGAGATTTTGAAAGAAGTAAACAACTTGTTCTGTAACGTCTTGTTCTTTTGTAACAACAGTGTGTTACAATTTTTAAACAATGCTGATCACATCCTTGGGAACGTGTAAGATTTTTTTTTTAAATGACTATATGTTAATACTTTGGAGTTGCTGGTACGTGTAGCAAGGAAAGAGTAAAGTCAAGATAGTAACCACAACCAGGCGGTCAAAGCTCCCACATTTTTTACATATGCGGACACCCCTAGTTGCAAGTATGATCGTTTCATTGGCAAATGGAATAAGATAGATTTACCTGGAGTGATTTTGGCGTTACATCTGTTTGACATGGCAGCTCCTTGCCTCTACGTTAACTTTTATCTTCCGCTTTCTACATCCTTCAAAGATTATTTGGAAGCGAGGGAGTCCTTATCCTCAGAGACTTTGTGCTTGTGGTTCTTCGAAGGTAGAAACTCTTGCCTGTAGGTAATCCTCGGGTTATGACCACACTTGAGCCCGAAATTTATGTTGCTAAGTGAAATACTTGTTAAGTAAGTTTGCCCCATTTTACGACTTTTCTCGCCATATTTGTTAAGTGAATCATTGCATTTATTAAGTTAGCAACACGGTGGTGAAGTAAATCTGGATTCCCTATTGACTTTGCTTGTCAGAAGGTTGCAAAAGGGGATCACATGATCCCAGGATATTGCAACTGTCATAAATATGAACTACTTGCCATCTGAATTTTGATCACGTGACCGTGGGGATGCTGCAATGGTCGTAAATGTGAAAAACAATCATAAGTCACTTTTTTCAGTGCCATTGTAACGTTGAACGGTCACTAAATGAATGGTTGTAAGTCGAGGACTACCTGTATGGCTTCCTACGGGGCCTTTTTAGGGCATCTCAAGACATGTTTTCTCTTTATGTATACAATTTATAAAATGCAATATTTATAGTTTATACAATTATTTCAGAATTTAAGGGTTAGGTACAGATATAGATAAATCCAACTTACATTAACTTTTAAAGGATGTTAACACTTCGTTTACATTCTAGATTGCAAAACACGCTTACCGAGCCATACATTGGTGCAAATCTCTGGCTTAGACGTGTTATTTTTACATGATAATTTCTTCAAGAAAGGGTTTTCTGTAACTTTTTTTTTTGTATTTGTAATGCTGATCAGAGTGTGTAATAAAGGAATATTAAGAAGCAGAAAGGAAAATCAACAGGATTTAAAAAAGGAAACCCTTATCCAAAGCTGTACAAGCATGTCTGGTTCCCGGAGGGCCTCAACATCCTCGCCTTGGGGTTCGCTGCTGGTTTCCTCCTGCCTTGGAGAATCGGAGAGGAAGAGCAGTTCCTGTAAACTTCCTCAGTTATTGTTGTCTTGCAGGTGGGAAGGACAGCGGCATTTTTGAGGATCATAAACCTAATGCATCCCGGCAATTTATAAACCCACCTGGAGGAAAAGCAAGCAATATCTTTGGGACCCCATCACCTGTCAGCGCAGTCAAAGCACATCCGAATAAGCCCAAGGTAACTCGCTTACAGCTTCCACTCGCTTTCTTTTATTTTAAAAAAAGGGGAGCCCAAATTAAAATAATTATGTAGGCAAAGCAGTTGTGTTTGTACAAAGGAAGCTGTTGAATACGCATCTCTTGAGCAACAGGAACTTCTTACGAAACTAATGCTGTCTCGATTGGCCAAGCAATATAAATAATCTAGCATTAAAATTGACTATAAGGGAAACATTGGTGTTAATACAAAACAAAATATAAAGATGTTTCTGTCTGATGCAGGACCGAGAGTTTGCATGTCCTTAGAAGCATTGCTTTGTAAAGCTGGATTGCCAGCCTTGTTTTTCTTACAGCTCGAAAGGATTCTCATGAAAAATGGCCTTTTCAAAGAGTTGGTTAATATCTAGAACCTTTTTCCTCCTCCTTATTCAGGATCACAGCTTTCTCTTGAATGATAGAGGAGATTCACCACGAGAAACAAAAGGTAATTGGAAAAGGGTTTCCCCGAATTCGGTCCGCTCCATTATTTTATCCTTTATATCATACCAGCTTTTGAAAATCATATTATAGCTTTTAGTACTATATACTTTACAGCAGGGATGTCCAAGCTTGGCAGCTTTAAGACCTGTGGACCAACTCCCAGAATTCCCCAGCAAGCATAGGTTTTGCATGCAATGTTCCCAAGCATAGCTGGCTGGGGAATTCTGGGAGTTGAAGTCCACAAGTTGCCAAGGTTGGCTCTAGAGAGAGAGATTTCCCCTTATGATCCTAACAATGTACCACATTTGACAGGCCATGCCTCAAGTGTTAAGAGTTTCAAACCATTCCCCCCCCCTCCCCATTCTTCCAAGTGATGATGTGTGGGGAAGCATTGCATAAGCTGAACTAGCTAACATCTCCTTCAGATGAAGTAGTAGAAGACTCACTGGGAGTAAGTAAGTTAATCAAACACCGCACCATGCTTGGGAACCTTGCATGCAAAATCCCAAGCATCATCAGCACAGTTGGAATAAAACCGAACGGAATGACCACCATATTCTAACCTGCCACGTATCATCTTGCACAGTTCCAGAAGACCAAAGACCACAGAGAGAAATGTTGAGTGAGAAGAAGGACCTGCCGAAGGACCTGCCGAAGGAGATCACCAAAGAACCTGGCCCCAAGATAGATGATCACGAGCCCAGGCTGGGACCACGGCCACGTTCTCACAACAAAGTCCTCAACCCGCCGGGAGGCAAATCTAGCATTGCATTCTATTAGGGAAGGCCACTTTCTCACCCCCCACCCTTCCCCAATGTCTTAAGCTTTCATTATCAGTACCAAAAGGCTAATTTTCTAGTGCTTGAAGGAGGGAGGGGCTTAGTAGTTTGGCTTATTTAGTCCACGGCAGCCATCGTCATAAGCCTTTCGGGTGTTCGTTTGTAAGACAGGGATGAGCCCTGAGCTCCTTCCTTCCCTCTGCATTCTGAACACAGTTAAGGAAGACTCCCTGAGTCTTGGATTGCAGAACACATTCCAATTAAGGTGCGAGACCAATTTTTGGTCTGCCAGCTAGGCATCACAGCCTCGAGGAGATTTTTCTCTGTGTTTGTAAAGAAGGGAGGCTGCTCCACTATGCCCTGGAAAAAAGAGTCATCCCTTGGTTGTCATCTTGCAGAAAAGTGAAAGGAGCAAATCAGTTCTTGAGATAAATTGTAGTTGAAATGAATCATGCACAAATCCCTTTCTGGGAGATTTAGAAGCTTTGGCTTTGTGGCGCTCCTCTTTTGAACAGTTGGGTATAACTTCATGGTGAATAGCACATTAAAAAAAAAAAAAAGTCTGTTTAATCATGCACAAATCCCTTTCTGGGAGATTTAGAAGCTTTGGCTTTGTGGCGCTCCTCTTTTGAACAGTTGGGTATAACTTCATGGTGAATAGCACCTTAAAAAAAAAAAAGTCTGTTGAGAGAACAAATCCAAACCACTTAAGTTTAAAATCAGAGCCTGAATCCTCTCCAAGGAGGCAGTTCAGAAGCTAGTGACTAACTCTCTCCTTCATCACTACCCTCCCTGCACAAGCTATTGTGCCTGAAGATTTTAACTTTCATTAGGCCGCGAACTACTGCTGCTTGCAGAAAGGTTCTCATTCTAATTTTATGCTGACTCTTAGTCTGTTCTCCTTGTTGCTCTTTGGTTGCCTTTAGCGATCTCTCTCTCCCCTTAGCTAGGTCTTTCCATGCAGAGGCAGCCTCTGTTGCCTTTAGCTACACGAGGTGTTGCTTAGACACTGCCCGTTTTGTTTTTCAAGTCTTTGGGCTCACCTCTTCCACTCCCTCTGTCAATAGGAGGGGGGAAAAATCACTCTGGGGCCTACCAGTTCTTGTAGGGCAGGCAGTGACAAAAGAGGTGGGGCCAGAGTAATGGACAGTACCTCAACTATGGTGGTCTGAATAACTCACACATTCGCCTTCCTGTGCTTTCCAGGAACAATTCCTCATCTTATTATATGTTCGCCTATTTGATCTCTTCCTCAGCACCCCCTTCCCACCTATACCCACTTCAAACATTGCATAGTGCCAATTCATGTGGCCTCACAGATTCTGAACACCAGAGGTCTCCAACCTTGGCCACTTTAAGACTTGTGGGCGTCAACTCCCAGAATTCCTCAGCCAGCCATGCTGCCTGAGTTGGAAGTCCACAAATCGTAAAGCTACCAAGGTTGGAGATCCCTGCTGAACACCACTCCCCAAATGGCCAGGGTGGTGTTCTAACAATAGAAAGCTTGAAAACCAAGTTACAGAAAGTCCTTTCTTGGAAGAATGTAAGTATAAAAGCTTTCTTTGAAAAAAGTTTCTGTAAGAGGTCACTTATTCTATAGTTATTGGAAACCAGAGAGCTTCCAGGTTTATCAACTGAACATTAACATCTCTGTGCCTTTTAACTTGCAAGAGAGTATTTAAACACCCTTACATTGCTATACATTACCCTTAAACTGTGAATATCCACTTCCTGTGAATTTTTAACCTGATTCTTAGGATGACCTAAGGATGACCTTGAGGTCTGTTTCTAAAAGTACCATTAGGAAAGGGTCAATCTTAGTTCTCGCACGTACACCCATTTTTAAACTCAACAGGAAGCATTCAAAGACAACTCTCAGTTGTAGAGAGTATGATGTCTAGATAACTGGAATGTCATTTTTTCAGTTTGATTTACAAGTAATGCTTTTCTATCCCCAATCACAGCTGTCCTGCCCTAACATTTCCTACAATCATATGGTCTGGTCCCTGTGAACATACCTTTAAGTATTATGAGAAAACTGCCTATTTTTGTAATGTTTCATTTATCTGTTTCACATTGGAAATATAAGTTGACCCACCATAAAGCAGCCCAGATCCATACTTAACACTCAAATAACCTTGTTCTATAATTCAAAGGACATTCAAAAGCAAGCAAAGTCGCCCTAGAATAGATTTGTTATTCGCGTTGACAAGAAGCTATGAAAAAGATCAATCCCAAAATACATTCCAGCATTCATTGTTTAAATCCCCATTAGGGGAAGGCAAATTTAGAAAATAAAACCGAGTATTATCTTCCTTGTTTCTCCTTCCTTATCATATTCCCCTGTTTGGCTGGGGGTCTTTTCAACCGGTGTCCTACTGACATCATGTCTGCTTTTTTGCTATGCAGATGCAGCTCAGGGTAACAAATCCCAGAGAGACATGGGCAAAATGGCAGCCAGTGGCTTATTCTGGAAGATGTCCTGAGGTGTGTATTAAATCTTGCTGGAGAGGACAGAAGCAAGAGGGAGTTGCAAATTAGTGAGATGACTGACAAGGAAGGGAGGACTTGAAGGAGCAGGATGGCTGCTTCCAAACGTGTGTCTATTGAGAAACTCTCTTTGGCAGAATTAGACTATGGCTATGATGGTTATGCTGTATAGAATCAAGAGAAAATGTTGTAGTGTTACAGTCCTGCTACATATTATATTGAATGGTTAGCTAACATCTCCAGGCACAAGCGGGAAGTAAGGACTAACTTAGCTGACTATTAGACCTGACCCAAGACCCCTACTGGTCTCTCCTCATCGCTGTTGCTTCCAGGACGTTTGCAATATACAATGTTGGGTGGATGTCACCTTGCACTGTTTCCCATAATTGCAGTGCGAGTTCGTGAAGAGACAGAATGGAAAAAGTCTTGTGTTTTTGGATGAATTCTTTCTAGACCAGGGGTGTCCAACTTTGGCAATTTTAAGACTTCTTGTGGGTTTCAACTCCCAGCTGGCTGGGGAATTCCAATAGTTGGAAGTCCACAAGTCTTAAAAGTTGCCAAAGTTGGACACCACTGGTCTAGACCGTGTATGAGTCGTCCAAATTTCTCAATGTCAAATGATCAGCACATTGTGGTTTGCTTTTTTCCAACTCCCTGAATTTTCTGTTGGAATTCATCAAGCATATCAGAAAACCAGTGGCCTTTGTAGAGTAACTTGATCTATCAGCAATATCACAAGTTCATTGCAAAGTATTTCTGAGGTGCTCTGTACCAGAAGCTGAAACAGCATCAGCATTTTGATAAACTCTGAACTAAACAGTCAACCCGTGCTCGAAACAGCGCTGGTTTAATATTTCTTGCCAAGTTCTCTCACATGGTTTGCTATAGTAAATGCCACCCTTTCAATACTAGGGAGATGGGGAAAAACCAAACAGAATGCAAACACTGCTTAGCTTTATAATGAAATGAGTGATATGAGAACAATTGGCCAACGTCCACTTCGGATGCCATTTGCATAGGTCATCGCTACACATGGATTACTTGGGATTGCAAAATTTCAAAGGGGCGTTTTCATCAGTGCTTCTCTGTTAGCCTTTTTTCCAGCTAAGCCTTAAGTTCTGATTGATTTAACTTGGTGCCTATCATTTTTTTCAAGGGGTGGCTGAGGATTACACTGTGTATCCAGAAAGGGTATTTAAAAAAAAAAAACCTACATTAGGAGTTAATAACTCAAATACCTTGAATCTTGCTGTATTTTGTTCGTCCATTATAGTAGAGCTGATGGATTCTTCAAGTCTTTTTTTAATCCCCTTATAGCCTCATGAGTTTTACATGTACAAACTAAGATAGTCTAAGCCCAAGGTGCCTCTCCTAAAAACCAGTCATTTCTTCCCAAGTGGCTGGTAATCCAGATATTTTACTGTAACCAAACTAGCGCACAGTATATTACATGAATTGTAAAGAATGCGATTGTTGGGGGGCAAAACAGAAGCAAGGTTTATAAAATTCCTTTTATTTGTGCTAATAGCCATTGCGAGGTGGCACAATCATTAGCTATGCAACCTTGACATTCAACCCTTGAACTGACTGTTAGTTTCCATAGGCAACCCACTCATTCCTAAGACTCTTGTGAACAGGTTAAGATGCAAGCAGTTCCTTTTGTGAAATTGACAATCTTCCGGTCATAAATACAAAAGTGTTTTTGTTCTACTGAAATGCCTTTAAGTCTTTCTTTGTAATAGTGTTCAGGGAAATAATAATTAACTTGATTGAATCCATTTCTGTGCCATTGGTTCTCACATCAGTCAAGGCTGTCTGGTACATCTGCATTTTTAAAAAATTCAATCCCTTTGTAACATTACCACTATCCCTTCCCCTCCCCCCCCCTCTAGTATCCAAATGTGAAGAGAGTTGCTATTCGACAAATCAAGTTGTGTCCATTGTTCTTTATATCATTTGACAATAAAAAAAAATTAAGTTGGCAGTCTTTATTTTCATGCGAGTTGGGCTACACAGGCATTTGGAGAAAAGTTAGATAAGCTGCAACCCAATGGTTCATTTAAAAGGAACGGCAAAAGTGGCACAGAGGTCATTTCAGAGGAGTAGATGGGATGCTTGTAACGATGATTGACTCTAATTTTGCAAAGAGGCCTCTTGTGAGCGACTGTGCTTGCTTTAGCAGCCGCCTCACAAAAAATATACCTATCGTATATTCCCATTCTAAATCTTAGCATTCCACGTGGCCTTCCCTTAGCAGAGTTGCAGGTCACTTTTCTTCTACTACAAGCTGAGGTAGGAGATCAAGCCAAGTTTGGCACCTATATATTATTAAAATCTCGTTCCTGTAGCAAAGGTGCTTTTTCAAGAGGGAACTGGACTTTGTTTTTTCTTGAAGACGTTTCGCTTCTTCAGTTCTTGAGAAGAACTGAATGAGAAGTTCTGGATGAGAAGCGAAACGCCTTGAAGAAAAAACCAAGAAAGTCTTGAAAAAACCTTTGGGACAACCATGACCTTGGATGACTGAGAGTCTCCATAGAGATCTCGTTCCTGTAATCTTTGACCGAATGCATCATGGGGCAAAACGTTTTCAACCAAGGTGCCTTAAATGGGCTAAGTTACAGAAGGTGTCCCAAATTCAATCACGGGATTGAAATTTGGCAAATGTTGTAAAACGTTATGACGTAAGAATCCTCACAAAACCGTTTGTGACATAATGCAAAATGTCATAAAGCATTTTCCGCATTGGTGTTTGTGCAATACACTTCCAAATGGGCTATTTTCAAGGCAGATGCATCTCTGAATGTAACTTGAATTTGATTTTGAAGACATTAGGATACCTGGTCGGGAAATATCTCTGAGAAGATGTCCTGCTAGACCATGGGTTGTCTAGTTGGGCTTGCAATTTGACCGGGAGATGATAGAAGGAAGAGGGTCAGGAATGCTGTTAATGTATTTTTACAGAAACCCATCCATCTATGTTCAGGGAGGCCTGTGTACAACCTGCCTGCATACTTACTGTCTTTTCCAAATTCTGGAGATTTTCCTACCAAGCGGTGAATCCCATTAGTAATTGGCTAGATACCGCTGGGGAGAGTTATTGGCATGGACCGGTTATATTTTCTAATTGCAGTGCAACATCTGAAGTCTAAGGCCAGCTAACCACTTGAGGGACAGCAGAGCCAAAAGCTAACTCATAACTGGATCACGTTACTTACTGCTGGCTCAAAGCATCAAATGCCTCCGGGATGGTTTTGGCCTATCCAGAGTGGTTAACTCTGAAGTGAATATAGTTAACAGTGTTATTAGATTATCTTAACGGGTATTATGTTTCTACTTCTAGAGCAAAGTTAGAACAGCCTTCTTGACAAATTACCAACTTATATAGCCACAATTACTAGTAAGGACATTGTGCTAAAGAGATACAGAATATTCAATATGCAGTCAAATCAATAATTGTTCATATTAGCCTTTACATCCCCAAATAGTCAGGAAGGAGCTACTGGAACCCCTTCTTCAGAAGAAGTCAAGAGAGGAGAAATGGAAACTGAAATATCTGAGACTGCACTATAATACCTCAGTTCCTGAATATATTAGGATTTTCAATACTGTCAGAATAGATTTTAAAAAGAAACCAATATAATTGAAACAGATGTGTGAGGAAGGCAAACCTTGACTTAAAACCTCATGATTTTGGAAAAGGAAAATTATAAAGGATTTTGATAATACTGCTGTGGTGGGTGGTACAAGGATGAAATCCATTATTAGTCTTTAACAGTGCAAGAGGACTTTTTTTTAAAAAAAAGTGCAAGGTTTGTATATACAATTGCTTGCACAGAGTAATTTACATTCCCGCCTTTCATCCAATTAAGATATATAGAAAAATTATTTCAATCTCTTCAGCAGAAAATTTCCCGCAATAAAGAAGACATCTTAATGGCTAAACAACTCAAAATTGGCATTAAAATATCTCGGCACTCATGGCAGCTGTAGAGTTATAGTGTAAGATTTTCAGTTAACATAGCACCTAGCAGCTACTTGAAAAGCAGCTATTCCTATACACCGGATATATGCCCTGGTCTTTAAATTCCCTTATTAAACCCCCAAAGGAGAAAAAAGGGGGACATGTTGTTGGAGAATGAGGCTCATTTGTGTTATACTCCATGTCCTGAAGGCCTCTTCTTTAGTTGATAGATGGTTCTTCCACTTCATTGAGAAGGGGAGCTGTGTCAACAGACGGTTGGGCCACTGCCTCGGTTGGTGAGCGTTTGGTTGAGCGGTTCAACGTGCCACCCTGAGAATTCATAGAATTTGGGAAAGTTTGGTGAAAGTTGAACCTTTATGGACCTAGATTCCCCCTTGTTAATCGGCCAAGATGGATTCTTACCTGCTTCTTATCTACTATGTTAAGGCAGACAGAGGTCCCAATGCAAGCGATGGTGTTGGCCAGCATGAAGATCATCATCTGCTGCCAGCGCCATAAGGGAATCTTCAGTTCACTGGCAAAGATTTTTTAAAAAAGAACATTACCGGCCTGAATAGGGAGCAAGAGGAATAAGCCCAAGCATTTACATCGTATCTCATTAGTTCCGTAAGATACAGCAGGGGCATCAAACATAAGGCCGGCGGGCTGGATCCGGCCCGCGATGTAGTCGGATCCAGCCCACAGGGTCGTCGGAAAATGTAAGGAGCCGGCCAGCGTGGCTTCGGCCCGGTCTACCCAATGCGAAGAGGAAACATGCCAGCAGTTTGGGGAGTGGCGTCAAGATGGCCACGCCCACCCAGTCAGCCTGGCCACACCCAGCCAGTCAGCCATGCCCACCCCGTTGGCCACGCCCAGTGAGTGGTGTCAAGCTGGCCATGCCCACCCAGTGGGCCACACCCACCCAGTCATGCCCGGCCACCCCCCCCCCCGAGGTCAACCACAGCCCTAATGCAGCCCTCAATGAAATTGAGTTTTGACACCCCTGAGATACAGGTAGTCCTCGACTTACAACAATTCATTTGAAGTTACAACCGCACTGAGAAAAAGTGACTTATGACCGGTTTTCACACTTAAGACCATCGCGCTCTCCCTACAGTCACGTGATAAATGCAGGCATTGGGCAACTGATTCATATTTATGACAGTTGCAGTGTCCTGGGGTGATGTGATCCCCTTTTGCAACCTTCTGAGAAGCAAAGTCAACAGGGAAGCCAGGTTAAATTACCGACCGTGTTACTACTGGTAACAACTGTAGTAATTCACTTAACTAATGGGGCAAAACTTATTTAACAAATGTCTCACTTAGCAACATATATTTTGGGCTCGGCTATGGTCGTAAATCAAGGACTACCTGTACTTGGTTATTCCATCATCAAGCAATTTATGGAAGCCGTACGGAATGACAGACAGTTTTTTTCTTGAAGGCATAAACTCCCACTTAAGCAGAAAGACAGCTGTTGTTACCTGGACTTTGTTCCCAAGATCCGTCCCACAATCACATTAGAGAGGCCAATACCGATCATTTGCACGGATGTCGCCAGCCCCATAGCTGTTCCCAATGTTGCTTGAGGAACCACAAGTGGAATTGAAGGCCACATGCTGGCCTGAACAAAAGACGGTTGAAAAGACCAGGGAAACAGTGTGAGAGAAACCACTTTTGCAGGAAGAAAGAATCAAATTTCACAGCAGCTTCATCTCGGAGGAAACAATCGGATAAAGCAATGTTTCTCAACCTTATTAGCTTGAAGATGTGTGGACTTCAACTCCCAGGATTCCCTAGCCCAGTGATGGCGAACCTATGGCATGCGTGCCACAGGTGGCATATGGAGCCATATCTGAGGGCACGCGAGGCGTTGCCCTATGTCAGCTCCAGCGCGCATGTGTGCTCTGGTCAGCTGACTTTCGGCCGTTTTCGCTCTCCCCAGGCTTCAGGGAAGCCTCCTGAGGCCTGGGGATGGCGAAAACGGCCCAACGGGCCAACCGGAAGTTCACTTGTGTGCGTCACCCCCAGCCTCCTTTTCGCTGTCAGAGGTCTTCAGGAACTTCTTCGGCTTTGGACAGTTGCAGCCAGGCCTCCCACACCTCGGCGGCCTGGTTGCAACTATCTGAAGGTAAGTAGTAGGGCAGCTCCACTTCCGTTTCGTTTCCGAACTTCAGGAGGCTTTCCTGAACCCTGGGGAGAGCGAAAAACAGCCCAATGGGCCTACAGGAAGTCCGGAGGCTTCAGTGAGGCCTGTGCGCATGCGCGGGGGGCAGCGGGGGTTGTGCGCATGCATGAGGGAGGGCATTGCATTATGGGTGTGGGCACGCACACGCACGCTATCATGCGTGCGCACACCCTTTTGGCACCCGAGCAAAAAAAGATTCGCCATCACTGCCCTAGCCAGTCCATACATTTTAAGATTACTAAGGTTGAGAAACGCTGAGATAAACTCGTTAAAGAGTCCAAAATCAACAGGAGTTCTTATTAACAACTCCTAAGTGATCACGTGATCCCAACCTTTTTAAAAAACTTCTGTTTACTGATAATCACAATGGGATGCCACAGATTAGGCTGCTTAGATCAGGGGTCTCCAACCTTGGCAACTTTAAGACTTGTGGACTTCAACTCCCAGAGTTCCTCAGCCAGCTGGCTGAGGAACTCTGGGAGTTGAAGTCCACAAGTCTTAAAAGTTGCCAAGGTTGGAGACCCCTGGGTTAGATGGACTCATTCTCTTCCCAGTGACAGGAGCCAACTCATTTCTCAGGAGCGCTTAACCTACCAGACATTTAAATTTGGATTCCTGCAACGAGCAGAAATTGGACTCTATGTGCTCCGTGACCTCTGATTCTAAAACTGTTGAAGCCAGCAGTGGAATGTGAGACTCAGCAAAATCAAAATCCCGCTTAAATTGGCTTGCCAGATAGTTCTTCTGCTTTGACTCTCTCCTCGCATCTTCTAACCTTTCTCTTTCTTAAAGAAGAACCCCGGAACATGTGACAAAGTTAGGTCAATACCAGAAACTTCCCCATGGCTTAAAGTTGAGTAGAAATCAGGAGAGGATCAATACAGTAGAGTTCTGAAAACGTACGGCTGCAAAGGAGTAGGTGATTCCTAACCAGATGGTGGAGACTAGCGGGGGAACGAATGTGAAGGCCAAGAGAGCGAATACGGGCAACGTTAGCACCGCACAACCAACAGCAAACACACCTCTCAGCCCAATATAATCCTGGAAAAAAGAGAGAAATGAGAGCCAGTTTGGTGGAAGCTCAAGGCGTCAAGTTAGAAACTGGGAGAACGTGAGTTCTAGTCTTGCCTTAGGCACAAAGCAGCTGGGTGACCTTGGGCCAGTCACTCTCAGCTCTAGGAAGAAGTTAAGGATCAACAACTTTTGAGATCTTGCCAAGGAAGCTGCAGTCGCTAAGAGCCAACACTGACCTGAAGACACGCACGCATGCACACAAATCTCGTAGGCTAATATCAATGCATCCAGCTTATTGGGGCCACACAGAAATCTAGCTTTAAAAAGGTAATTCACATTTTGTTAGAACAATGAATCAGTGGAGGAACTTGCCTCCAGAAGTTGTAAATGCTCCAACACTGGAAGTTTTTAAGAAGAGATTGGATAACCATTTGTCTGAAATGGTATAGTGTTTCCTGCCTAAGCAGGGGGTTGGATTAGAAGACCTCCAAGGTCCCTTCCAATTCTGTTATTCCTATTCTATTCCTATTCCTATTCTATTCCTATTCTATTCCATTCCATTCTATTATATTATTCTATTCTATTTTTCAAAACCACAAACTGCTACCCCCCCAAAAAAAACTACCATCTAAAAGGAGAACCTCAAGGAATGAATTATACCATTCCCCAAATATTTTTTTTCCAGTGATTTGATGACTTGGAGGTTAATTACATTGGGGCTAACCAGAGAGGGGGGTGGGGGGAGAGAAAAACAGTTGTTTTTGTCCATGTTGTACTCTCATTTTGGAACAGGGCCGCTAGCAAAAACTCAATGCAGCCTTCAACCCAGAAAAAGTTGCACACCTTGTTGTGTTGTATATTCTTTTCAGGTTTCTTTGTTCCCATTTGCACAATTTTATGGGTTGCCTTTATGGGTTGCTCTACAAACGCAAACCTAAGGCAGATGCCCCTGCTACTGCCCTATTTCTACCCTCAAGTCTTAAAACCATCCTTCGAAACTTACGATCAGTATGCCAACAGCCGCTGAGAGCACAAGAGAGCTGTCGTAAACCGCTCCAGCTATATAAGCAGCTGCCTGTTGAGTGTAGCCAGGATACTTATCTTGGATAAACTTACTAGAAAAAGAGAAATGGAAAGGGGACAGGAGAAAGAGAAACAGAGAGAAACCCATTAGGACAAAATAAATCAGATTATTCTGACACTGATGTGGAGACGGGGAAAAACTTCATCCTTGTCCAAACAAGTCAACTCTTCTAGATTGATCATTTAGTGTTTTTAATAGCCTTTGGTGACATGGTTTAGTTTTAAGATTCTGCCTTGGCAAGCGAAGCCAAAGTCTAGAACGTTGAGAATCTCCATGCTCTCTAGCTAAGGTTTGGTGGAGGGACACATCTAATATGGCGTTTTCACTGTGAACCTAGAGAAATTTCCCAACCTGATCCTAGTCCTTACTTCCAAACTTACCTATTCATCCAAAGGCAGCACTAGCTTAATGATTAATTATTCACTGAGTATTCAATAATTATTTTTCACACAGTGCTGGAAAGAACCATTCTATGACCCATCCTTGCTCGTCTTAAACAAGTATAGAAAATCTCCACCAAATCTCCTGGCTTCTAACTTAATATCTGCACAAGCCCAGATGCAAGATTCGGATATTCCGCGTCGTCCTTGGTTAACATCTAGTCTCATCTTTCCCATTTCCCCCCCCCCCCCCCAATCAATATTTCTGTTTTGCTGATGTAAAAGAATCAAGCAGGAGACTTGTCAAGATTGCACAAATTTGAAAAGAGTCAAGAAAAGCGTCCCTAAGATAATCAGCTCCTTCCTTGGAAGGAGCTGCAACAACGGACAGAAAAGCCACAGCTAGCATTTTTGGGTCCAAGGACTGCACAGGAAGCTGGTTGGTGGAAGCTTTGTAGGGTGTCCCCGTCCCGTCCCCCCCCCGAATCAGTGTCCTTCAGACCTTGTTCTTTCTCTTCAGAACTATTTTCACTGGTTCCTTTGACTGACCTTTACTTAAAATTCACGTCACCAGTCTTGAATCCAGCGGCATGAAAGCATGCATAGAAATGATTTGTCGGTCAAGAACATCTTGGAAATCCAAGGCATCACAGCCACCTCCCAACTGACTGCTTCTTATTGCAATCCGGGTGGAAATCATAGCTTGACCAAGTTAGCTCTGTTTTAAAACTTATCTCAGCTGCTTTAAAATAAAGAGCTGTGGTGGCAAAGTGCTTAGAATGCAGTATTGCAGGCTAATTCTGCCGACTGCCAGCAGTTCGATTCTGACCGGCTCAAGGTTGACTGAGCCTTCCATCCTTCCGAGGTCGGGAAAATGAGGACCCAGATTGCTGGGGGCAAGATGCACAGCAATATCTGCAAGAAACTGTCCAATCTCCATCTGAAGATCTCTACACCTGGAGAACCCGCCCTCTTTAAGGACATTTAATTGCTCTTCCTGATAAGGTACTTTCCCATCTACTTGTCAATCAAAACTGCCCATCTCCCTCACAGAGGGACTCTTGTTTTAACTCCATTCAATCAATTTGTGTCCTGTAAGGAGTAGCGCAACATCTTTATCCTTTCCTTCTTGAGCTTAACCGATTCTCTGGGGGGGAAAACACTGCATGCCACAGGATTCGCTCCCCTCTTGCCAACAGCCAAGCCTCTATCCCATTTTGCAAAATGAAAACGTTTACCTTGCATCGGCCACAAAAGGGAAGATCCCATTGTAGAAGAACATTATAGTAAGGACCAAAAGCCAGTAGCGAAGGGGTAAGTGTCGGATATCTTGAACTTTCTGGAAGTTAAAAATAAACCGCACGTTAATTATCTACAACCACAGCTCTGAGGATTAGTCTCTCTAAAGCAGTGGTTCTCAACCTTTCTAATGCCGCGACCCCCCCGCAAAAATACATGCAGTCGCCAAGTGTCTGAATTTTGGTCACATGACCACGGGGATGCCGCAACAGTCATAAGTCACTTTTTTCAGTCACATCAAACAGTCACTAAAGAAATGGTTGTAAGTTGAGTACTGCAGAGGGTAAAAGAACCCAAATGGCGGCGTCCAGGCGGGTGGGCGAAGTCTCCCGCTTCTGTCGCTACCAGCTATCCGGCGATCCGCAGGCACGGCCGAACCGGGAGCATTTCACCCCTGCAAGTGACGGTGGCACCAGGATGGCGGGCTAACGCGCTCAGCGACCCCTGTGAAATGGTCATTCGACCCCCAAAGGGGTCGCGACCCACAGGTTGAGAACCACTGTTCTAAAGGCAGCTTTCTCTAGCCCAGTGATTCTCAAGCTTTTCTTCACCAGGGACCCCCTTTAAATACCTTTTGTGGCCACGGACCACCAAGATTTAAATATTCACGTTTCTTCAAGCCTTCGTGGACCCTCTGTGATGATATCACCCCCCCACCCGCAGGGATCCACGGACCACAGGTTGAGAACCATTGCTCTAGCCCATGGATGTCAAACTCGCCACGTCACATTGCCATCGCATGGCGTTTCACGACGTTTCCCCCCCCTTCGCGGAGCTGGGGTGGGTGTGGCCTGCGCGTGACGCATCTGGCTCGCGGGCCGCCAGTTTGACACCCCTGCTCTAGCCTATTGGACAAGAGGCATTCTTGAATTTCAATTCGCAACGTTTCTGATATTCTGGCTGGATAGACTGAGGGTTGCAATCCAACTCAGCTGGAGAAGATGGCTTGGATCAGTACTTCACCAAGGCTTCTTCCCACCTTGGTTCTGCTTAGAGAAGAAAAAATAATGATGCATCACTCTGAATTCCAGGCTGTTTTATATAGCAATAGCAGTTAGACTTATATACCGCTTCATAGTGCTTTACAGACCTCTCTAAGCGGTTTACAGAGTTAGCATATCGGCCCCAACAATCTGGGTCCTCATTTTACCCACCTCAGAAGGATGGAAGGCTGAGTCAACCTTGAGCCGGTAAGATTTGAACCGCTGAACTGCAGCTAGCAGTCAGCTGAAGTAGCCTGCAGTGCTGCACTCTAACCACTGCGCCACCTCGGCTTATATGATCATACAACAGACGAACAGGGGAACCAAAGACTCATTTTCCATCATGTCTTCCTGCTGAAACTCGTTTATTTTCACATTTCACGTTTAAAGCTACCAGAGACTAAGAGGCAATAAACTGAGGAAGGATGAAGCTTTTCTCCTATAGAAGGCAACACTTGAACTACATTTGCAAGATCAACGTCCCATCCACCACAGGCAAATCAACCAGCAAAACAAGCATCAGGGCAACCAGATGTGCAGATTAATTCTGTCCTGTAACATGGTTCATTTAGTTTGGGTTCAGAGCGTTCTTTAAGACCAGACAACTAGCTTCATTCCACAAAACCATAAACAACGGCTTTAACAGAACGTATGAACTGAGTCAGAAGGCAAAGCCATTCAGAAAACCCCCATCCTCTCTCCTTTCAAGAGATAGGAAAACTGGGCGACCACAATGAGCTTTAAATGTTTGAAGTCTCTCTTGACTGTCAGGGTCATGAATGACTCACATCCAAAAGACAATAAAAAGAAAGCAGAAATGGCCTGTTCCGACATCCACCCTACCTACCACTTTCTTGGACTCTTGTTGGAGAACTCCATCCAAGCCGAGCTGCTTCGTGCCCACTTTGTCCAGCACGCTAACTGTGATGGCTGAAATAAAGCCCAGCACGCATAACAAAGCTCCTGTGAACAGAGAAGAACCAATGGTTAGAACCTCCATCAATGGTGGACCTTATGGTTGGCATGAAACTCTTTAGGTCTGGCAACCTTTGTATCAACTCTGAAGTGAACCTGGCTGAAGCCATCTTTTGCTGCCTCATAGTTGCCACGAACTCTGAAGGAGGGAAGGGAGGGGGAAGTAGATAGACTGGCTAGCAGTCAAAACAAAAGGCTTTCATGTGGGAACCAAGGTCATCCCAACTGGTGCCGGTTGAAGGAGGACAGGAGTGACCAAGCAGCCCGCCAACTACTTTAATTGGACAATGGGGAGAGAAACAATTGCTCTTTTAATTAGGCAGAAACCACGGGAAACTTTAGAGTTGGTTTTCACTAGCTGTGCCGATATGATGTATCCAATAAACATGTTCTTTGAGGAATCTACCTGCCTCGGAGTTCTGCTTTTGGCGGATGCGTTACTTGGATCGCTGACACTTTGTATTCAAAGCATCAAATGTATTACTCCAGCGTAGATCTTCTCTTGAGAAGTAGCTGCATTATGTTATTTGTTGACTTACCTTCTGGAGAAGCTCCAAGTTCTGATGGGGCATTCTAATGGCATCTTCTCCCTATTTAATACAGGTAGTCCTCGACTTAACAACAGTTTGTTTAATGATGGTTACAATGGCACTGGAAAAAGTAATTTATGACTGTTTTTCACACAACCATTGCAGCATTCCCCATGGTCATGTGATCAAAATTCAGACGCTTGGCAACTGACTTCTATTTATGACAGTGGCGGTGTTCCCGGGGTCATATGATCCCTTGACATATTTATGACGGTTGCAATGTCCTGGGGTCACGTGATCCCCTTTTGTGTGATCTTCTGACAAGCCAAGTCAACGGGGGAAGCCAGATTCACTTCACAACCGTGTGACTAACTCATCAACTGCAGCGATTGTCTTAACAACCGTGGCAAGAAAGGTCGCAAAACAGGGAGGGGGGGGCAAAATTCACTTAACCGATGTCTCGCTCAGCAACAGAAATTTGGGGCTCCGTCGCGACCGTAAGCCCAGGGCTTCCTGTATCTTCTAGATGCGGTTGATGGGATCGACAGCACATCAGAGAATACCGAGTTGAGCCACGCGGCGTAATCTAGAGATCCTGCTCCAAGAGAAACTCACCTCCCCAAA
This sequence comes from Thermophis baileyi, assembly GCA_003457575.1. Classification (NCBI taxonomy): domain Eukaryota; kingdom Metazoa; phylum Chordata; class Lepidosauria; order Squamata; family Dipsadidae; genus Thermophis; species Thermophis baileyi. Next base: position 161,586 of record QLTV01012196.1, read on the forward strand.
GGGTCCACTGGATTCCAAAATGGCTTTCAAACTGCTGGGTGAAAAAGAAGTTGAGGACGCTGCCGAGACGGGAGAAAGAGAGAGTCAGCCCGAAGGCAAGCGCCAGCTCCTTCCCCTTGAACCAAAAGGCGGTGATGCGGTTCTGCACAACTCAAAAAGCAGAAGAGAGATCAGCGTCACTCAGCCGGCTCTAATGCAAAGTCTCCGGACAGGGCAATGCAGGGGAGGGCATATTTTTCTGAACTTTATAAAACCCGTGCCTCCATTTAAGGAAGCAAGGAGGACACTTGAAGCATAAAAAGAGAAAGGAAAGGAGAAAAGGGAAAGGGAAAGGGAAAGGGAAAGGGAAAGGGAAAGGAAAGGAAAGGAAAATAGAAGAAGGAAAGAAAGGGAACGGAAAGGAATGGCGTGGAGTGGAATGGCACTGCTGAAAAACAAAGAATCAAG
>QLTV01012196.1:162048-180273 GCA_003457575.1 Thermophis baileyi
CTAAAAGTCTGTAGAGATTCTCAGTCATCCAGGACACGGTGGTCCCAAAGGTGCTTTTTCAGGATCAATCCTTCCGTTCCCCTCCAAGCTGAAGAAGCTTCTTGGATGAGAAGCAAAACGTCTTCAAAAGAAAAAAAAGAAAGGAAAGGAAAGAAAAGGAAAAAAAGAAAAAAAAAAAAAAAAAAAAAAAAAAGAAAAGGAAAAGAAAAGAAAGAAAGAGAAAGAGAAAAAAGAAAGAGAAAAAAGAAGGAAAGAAAAAGAGGTAGAGAAAGAAAGAAAAGAAAGAAAGAAAAAGAGACAGAAAGAGAAAGAAAAGAAAGAAAAGAAAAAGAGAGAAAGAAAGAAAGAAAGAAAAAGAAAGAAAAAAGAAAGAAAGAAGAAAGAAAGAAAGAAAGAAAGAAAGAAAGAAAGAAAGAAAGAAAGAAAGAAAGAGAAAGTTAAATATTATGAAGAAATAATAAACAGCAAAAAAAAACCCCATGCTAGTCCATTTTAATAGAGTCCACTGGGACTGGCCACCTAGAATTCACTGGATTTATTGAGTGCACTGGTGTTGGGTGTCCAATAAATAAATGTTGAAACATCTTTCAAAATGCTCATCCCTTCCCTTTTGAATCAACAATTTCCCCCAGATGCAGCATTAACATCCACAGACTTAAACCAGATTCCCCATCTTGCCTGGAATGGAAGATCTTGATGAACTGCCTACCAGAGCAATAGCAATAGCAGTTAGACTTATATACCGCTTCATAGTGCTTTACAGCCCTCTCTAAGCGGTTTACAGTGTCATCATATCACCCCCAACAATCTGGGTCCTCATTTTACCCACCTCAGAAGGATGGAAGGCTGAGTCAACCTTGAGCCGGTGAGGTTTGAACCGCCGAACTGCAGCTAGCAGTCAGCTGAAGTAGCCTGCAGTGCTGCACTCTAACCACTGCGCCACCTCGGTTCTTTAGTGATGATATCTCTCTAGGGTCCATAATCAAGCTGCTATTTGTATAAAAATGCCCTCTTGTACACCTTTGCCTGATATCAGAATTATCTTTTCAGATGTAGTCTGAACTTGTTTTGTACCTAAGAGTGGATGAGTAACTTCCACTGCTTTTCTCCCTGCATTTAATGCACAATTTCTACTCTCTATTATTATGTTCTTTATGCTTCTGTATTTGCCAAGAAGTTCACTTAGCCTTAGACTGAAGACTTTGTAAGAGCCTCTTATCTGAGTGCTACCACTGAATGAGAATAGTGGGGTTTTTGGCGTCATTATCATTATTATTTCATCTCCCACTAATCTTCATTTCTTAATTTATTTTCCCAGAATTGGACAAGAAAGAAACCATTTAGAGATCTCAATTGACACTGCATTCTCTGCTATATTATTTCTGCATGTGGCAAGGTGTTTAAATTCTGCTATTTTAATTGTTTGTACTTGAAGAAGCTATACATTTCATTTATAAATTAAAACAAACCCACTTCATTTTTCCACTGAAAAAAAGGCATGACTTTGGAGATAAAAGCAAACATTCATAGGCTTCCACTCCCATATAACACTAAAGTTCTTTTTAATCCCTTTTCAATACAAACTAGAGGAAAGCTAATTTGTGTTTGCAAAAGTCTGAATCAGGAAGTCTGCACTGATAATTTTTAATAAGTTAATTCTTTCAACAATTAACTAGATAAGCATGGGTTCAGATGTCATCCTAAGCCCCGATTTGTTTATCTGATTTGTGGGTTTGATAAACTTTTAAAAAAGAGGAAGGGGCTTTAAAAGTAAGAGATATGAATTCATCTTGACTCAAATCAAGATTCCTGTTGTATGTATCAAGGATCAAATCAAAGAAAGCAGCTATGGCTACATCTTGCTTACCAAAGGAAAAAAAGAATGGGAAGAAGTTTAGACATTCAAAGCTTTTTCTGAGTTCCTAGAACTTTGTCAGCAAAGTCCAGATTTAACCACGTTGACACAATGTGCTCGTTCCTTACTTGTGAGGGATCCATTTCCAGAACCAAAAAGCAACCTGCCCATTAGCATCAGCGGCAAGAGGTACGGAGTTCCTTTTAGGTGGGAGCCCAGTGCAAAAATGGATGATCCCAAGACAGTCAGGAACGAGAAGACAAAGACACCAACTATAGAGAGGAGGAGGGGAAAAAAGGTGTGGGGAAAAATTATACAGGCAAAACATGCAGCTTTTATAACAGCCATGTAAATTGGAATCGAAGAGGAGACAAGATCCAGATTTATAAATTCTTTAATCACTTCTGATCACATAGATACTGTCTCCAAGACATGCCGCTGCTGTTTCCAGCTGCAGCTACAAGTAGTCCTCGACTTATGACCCATTACTAGCAAGGTGGTTGTGCCCTATTTTGACCTTTTTTGGCCACAGTTAAACGAATCACTGTGGTTGCTAAATAAATCATGTGGTTGTTAAGCAAATCCAATTTCTCTCACTGACTTTGCTAGGAAGGTCACAAATGGTGATCACATTACCCCAGGATGCTACAACCATCGTAAATAGAAGCGGGTGTGTCAAGAATCCAAATTTTGATCATGTGACCATGAGGATGCTGTGATGATCATAAGAACAAGCACCAGTGATTAAGTCATTTTTTTTATGCCACTTTAACTTGAAATAGTCACTAAATGAATGGTTGCAAGTCAAGGATTACCTGTAACAAACACGATATTTCATTCCTATCTCTCATAAGAAAGATCAAACATTTTCTGTTAAGCTTGTAGGAAATAACCTGAAGAAACTATCAAAATTCTGCCGTGCAAAATACATAAATACATTACAGTATCCCCATAGAGTGGTGCAGTGGCCTAGAGGTGGCGCTCTCGCCTCACAATCAGGAGGCTATGAGTTCTATCCTAGGTAGAGGCAGATATTTCTCTCTCTGGGCACAATGAGAATATATCTGCTGAACAAAACTCCACATTGGCGACAAGAAGGGCATCCGGCCAGTAAACACTCCGCTCCATTCAGTTGCCCAGAATCCACCCCGCAAGGGATTATGGGGTCGTTAAAAGGAGATGATGAAGATGTTTACAGTATCCTCATGCTTTCCAAGAAACATGCTCTGAAGACCTGGTTTTTAAAATATTTGAAAAATTCTGGAAGGGCTAACCAAAGATACTCAATTTCCCTGGCAGTCTTACACCTTTTTACTCTCAAGGAAAGCGGCCAAATCCAAGGCTGAATTTAAAAGAATCACATTAACGTCTGCCAACAGGTTTTAAACTCTGCGTTTTGCAGCCACCTATAGAAGTAACCAAAATTAAAGGTATGGTGTCTGAGATCACACAGCCTGCCAACTTCTAACGCTAGGTCAGAGCGAGTGTTGTTATGAAGGGGTCCTTGGTGCTCTCTGAGCTTGGTTATTTTCTTGCAGGCGTTTTATTACCCAAACTAGGTAACATCATCAGTGCTAGTGTTGTTAAAAGAACAAAATGGAAATCGTTTGTCAACTCAGAATCGGCTTTCTTTTAGTCTCGGGGTAGAAAAGAGGAGGTGGAATTTAAATGTCCGAAACAAAGCTTCACTTTCAAAATGCATCCCAAACCATAACTGAGTTCCTTTATACACTTAGAGCATTCAAAGCCAATGTACCCAGATAGACGTGGCTAAAGCAAACTCTTCTATTTCACATTTAAAAGCTCCTTGTGAAACTTCTCGGACAGAGATAAATGCCAATAACCTTCCAGGAAAGGCAACTCTTCATAATGTATTAACAGAGCAGAAAACGTCTTCTTTAGCCAGCTGGATTTGAGAAGACAAAGGAACATACAGAACAGCGTCCCCCACCCCCAAGCCCCAGATGATCTCAGAGAGAGGGCAGGCCAGTGGCAAAGAAAACAACGGCACAGTCACCCGGGTTGAGATGGGCGGGCATAGAAATTAAATAAATAGTTCAGCTCCACCAAACTTACAGCGATTTCCGAGTTTGTCAATCAGGAAGCCAGCCACAATCACCACCAGTGCATTACTAAGGGGAACAAAAAAAAAATTCATAAATCACAAGGAGGAGAGGGAGATAAATAATATTTTGTGTGTTTGTGTGTGTGTGTGTGTGTGAGAGAGAGAGAGAGAGAGAGAGACTCACGTCCAGGCATAGATGGCATACAGAAGATTGTACTGTTCAGGAGTCATTCCAAGCCCTTCCACACAATCAGTTGTTGCATTATGTTCTGTGCCATTGTGTTGAGTTCCGTTGGGGCAGGTTAGATTCTGGACGACAAATCAGAACAAAAACAAAATTATCAATATCACAAATTACAAATGAGCCAAGTCAGTTATTAATAAAACATACCATATTTTTCAGACTATAAGACGCACCGGTGTATAAGACATACCAAGATTTCGAAGAAGTAAGGGAAAAAAACGTTTTTGCCCTCCCCCAGCCCCCAGGAGCACTCTGCAGACCTTCCAAACCCTCTGCGCAGCCGTTTTCGCGCGGGGCGGGGCTTCGGGAGGCCAAAAATGGCTGTATTCAGTGTATAAGACACACCAACATATCCACCCTCTTTTAGGGGGGTGAGTGCATCTTATACTCCGAAAAATATGGTAATTTAAAAGCCATAGCTTAGTATAATGTGTGAAGCCGGTATGTAGCAATATCTAAAAATTATTAAGCAGAACCTGGGTCTTATATATGGAAAACAAATGAAGTTGCTACATCAGCTATCAACAATGTGGCCTGGCATTCCCACAGTGCAGAGTTTCTTGAATTCCTACGTATACTTTTGGTAACTCAGGTATGGAAACAGCTGACATTCGTTGTTAATCTCTGCAGCTCTGGAAAGACTTGAATTGAAAAAGGCTTGGAAACCTTTGCACCTCTAATCTATTTGCTCCAAGGCTGAAATCAAGTTGACTTCTAACAGGGTCAGAGAGAAAAGGGGAGGGGGAAAAACACTCACCCCTTGAAACTGTTCTTGCAAGACACTGGGAATGTCAAAACAGAAGTAGGAGCCAAAGGTCAAGAGACAGTTAAAGAAAAGCACAAGGAATCTGTAATAAGCTGCAAAGGGAAATAAAGTGTTAGAATGGCAGAAAATAGCCATGTGCAATTACTGTTAAAAAAAAAAAAGCACGGTAATTTCCCCAGGATTTTGATTCCCAGTGGCACCAGGCATCTGAACAACTGATATAACGCCCAGTCACTGCACTACTAGTTTACACAAACACACCAATTGTGGTTCTGATTTGTTTTACTTCCCAAAGTCTGGAATGGCCCACTTTTTCATGTTAAGTGAGCAGCAAAAACCACAAGGAGGCGCTTTATATTGTTGAATACATTTACATTTACAATATAATTTGGAAGGCATTTATTGCAAATATTTGTTCTACTGTATTTTAGCTACAAGTAATCCTTGATTTACGACCATTCGTTTAGTCACTATTGGAACTTGCAACGGCACTGAAAAAAGTGACTTATGAGTGGTCCTTGCACTTATGACCATCACAGCATCCCAGTCACATGATCAAAATTTGGGCATTTGGCAACTGGCATGTACTGATTATAGTTTCAGCATCCCAGGGTCACGTGATCTCCATTTACGGCCTTCCCGGCCTGCTTCCGATGAACAAAGTCAACAGGCAAAGTCAGTTAATTGTTGCAGGGATTCACTTTAACAACAGTGGCCGAAAAGGTTGAATAATTGGACACAACTCACTTAACAACCCCTTTGTTTAGCAACAGAAATTCTGGTCCCGATTGCAGTCTATTGAGGGGCGCCTGCACTTTCATGTATACCATTCTTCATTCTTGCCGTCCATAAAAATTCAAATAAATAAACCAAATCTTGCATTCCAGCTGACACCCAATCTGAGATTTTAATCACTGGGAACTGCCGGATAAAAAGACCCAAATACCCCAGCCCATGCTTAATCCAGCCCAAAGATCTCCTAATCCCACATTCTGTTCCACATGATTAATTAGATTAACAGAGTTGGAAGGGACCTTGTAGGTCATCTAGTCCATCCCTCCCCACACACACACACACACAAGCAGGAGACCCTACACCATTTCCAACAAATGGCAGTCCAATCTCTTCCTGAAAGCAGGATGCTCGCAACCTCAAAGCAATGCCACTGCTCCCTTCCAAATGCCCTTTTTGCATTTTTGTCTAACGTTTTTAATACCTTTTATATTTATCATTTTAATTGCAAGGGTCGCTTTTCAGACTGAGATGAGCAGTGCATCACACCCACAACAGGCATACTAGAGTTAACATTCCAGCCACGGGGAGTAGTTGCTCCCTGGTCGCCTCTTTTAGGAATCCGCCCAAGGGAGATTTCCACCATCCCTTCTGCTTAACCCTGCCCAGGACCGGTGCCAACAGACCTGCAGCCCCTGCCCACGTATCCCGAGGAAATCACGTGCAGAATTCTCACGGGGTGAGATCTGGGACAGATCTGAGCATCAGACCAGTCCTCAATGCAAAAAAAAAGGGGGGGGGCTCTGCGCATACGCAGAGCGCGCCTGGCAGCCTGCACGAAGAAAGAGCCCCGTGACAGCCGATTTCCCGCTGCACCGGAGCCGGGGTTCGTGCAGAGGATGAACTAGCGGGGAGTCACGTGCTCCGGCTCACCTTTCTCGGCCGCCGCTTCCGCCATCGCTCCGATTCCCGGCTGGCCGACTCCGCTTCTCCCGAGGCAGCACTGGCCCCGCCCCCGGCCCCGCCCACCATCCCCGGGACCGAGTCCCCGCCCCTTTCCTCATCAGCCGCGCTCTTTGTTCCTCGCTCTCGCTCCTCTTCCCACATTTCGCCCCGCCTACTACCCAGCCCTCCCGAAGGGGGTTCCGGCGAAACTCCGCCCTTCTGTCTCGTGACGTGAAACTCCGCCCTCTTCCCCCCCCTCCCTTATACGCGTTCCCGTATTTGTAATCGGAACTTTGCCTCAAAACCACGCCTCCTCCGCCCTTGCAGTTGCAAGCTCCGCCCCTGCAGTTGACACCCTTTGGATGCTTGGAGGCTCCTCTGCTCCGCCCCTCAGCGTGAAGCTCCGCCTCCCTTCGAGCGGGCCGTTCCCGCCTTTTCTGAGGCGGCGCATTTGTCTCTCGCAAGGCGAGGGAGGTGGAAGTCTGTATGTGGAAGACTTTACAGCTTCCTTTATTTCTGGAAAACGTCCCATAAATAATTACTATATTTGGTCATTTATTATAACAGTCCAAGGCCAATCATAAAATCATCGGTTTTAATTTAAAATGTGTCCCATGTGTATTTTTTGCAAACCTAACAGGTGCTTCTAAACTTTCTAAAAAGACTTTTTAAGGACATTTTTTTTCCTTCAGTGTCTTGCACCAATAGAAAAAATATCAAGCAGTGTGTTTTAACAGACAAACAGTACCAATAGGTTCTAAACAGTTATTTTCAGGAAAGAACTCATAAATTAAATTTTAAATAACTTAAGTCTTTTTTTCAAGGATACATTGAGCCAATACAGTAACTTTTAAATGTATCTTTTCAAGAAAGCTCAACCAATCACATACCTTCTAAACAACTTGTCATGTTGTCACAAGAGTGGATAGTGAGATGGGCAGGGTATAAATTTAATAAATTATATTTTCACTTGATATTAATTTGAAAACATTTTTCCTGATTATATTTTTCAAAACATCCACAAATTACTTTCTCTTCGGTCTAAAGGCCAACATCAAAGTCAATGAAATGCATTTGAATAAAATATTGGGTGTTTCCGTTATGTTACCCATGTGGGAAAGAAAAATGAAAGGAGAAGAAGAGAAATAAAATGGAAATGAAAACCAGAAAATAAAAATGAAGACTGGAGGTAGAAAAAAACAAAAAACAAAAAGAAAGAAAAAGAGGGAAAGAAAGGAAAGTCTTCCAATTGCAATAAACAAAGCTTATTAAGGAATGCAGATGATGGTATCTAGTTGATTTTGGAAGCCATTAAGACCACTTGTGGTTAATGCTTCAAAGTAAACAAACAAACAAAATAAAACAAATAAAGCAACAACATGGAAAAAAAGCAATGCAAAATCATGTCCATATTGTAGAGAAAGCAGAATGGAAATGTTCATGAAGTCACTTGTTCTCAACTTGAGAGTATCCAAAGCTTTACCTGCTCTGATCAAAGTCTTATTGATACTTTTGGATTGTGTAGTTGGAGAAGGCTCCTAAGGATACCATGGACAGCCAAGAAAACAAACAAATGGATCATCAGACCGGTCAACCTTCAGTCCTTACCCAAGGAACAAATAACCAGGCTCAAGTTACCCTGGTTTGAACATCTTATCTGAACACCTACTCCAGGGGTCAGCAACCCGCGGCTCTGGAACCGCATGTGGCTCTTTCATCCCTCTGCTGCGGCTCCCTGTCACTCAAAATATGCGTCACAACCGCCAATGTGTGATACCCGCTGGCACGCAATTTATTGAGCTTTTCAACCCCCGGTAGGCCAACCATGGATAAATCCAAGAAAAGAAAAGTTTCAGAAGAAAACAGAACGTTTAATTCAACTACATATGCTAGTTCTGTGGCCTCTCAGGAAATAGTCAGGCACGGGAAGGGTTTTGTGGCTCCTGGTGTTTTCTTTTCTGTGGGAAATGGGTCCAAATGGCTCTTTGAGTATTTAAGGTTGCCAACCCCTGACCTACTCTCTGGAGTAGTATATAATGCCAGGGAAGATAGAAGAAAAGGGAAGAAGACGACAACCATCAGCAAGGTAAATTTGCACAATTAAATTGGTGATAGGTGCACCATTGGAAAACCAGTAGGACCGAGTCTGGGACAGGTGATCCTTGAGAAAATCTGTCTGTGTGATTGGTAAGAGGTGCCATCAACTTGATGGCACATAATTCATTAAACTGTCTTGTAGAGTTTGCTTCCACATAAATATGCTGAAAATTGCAGCCCAAGATCTATTTCAAAAGCAATATATACTTCGCATGTTGTTTTGAGTACAGATAATCCTCGACTTGTATCTGTTTTTCACACTTAACTACCATTGCAGGATCCCCATGATCACGTGATCAAAATTAAGGGCAATTTGCATGTGTTTATGACTGTTACACTTTCCCAGGGTCATGTGATCCCATTTGTGACTTCCCAGCCAGCTTCTTGACAAGCAAATTCAATGGGGGAATATCAAATTTGTTTAATGACCGCATGATTCACTTAACAACTGCAGTGATTCACTTAACAACTGTGGCAAAAAGGTCCTAAAATGGGGCTCAACTCACTTAACAACTGCCATGCTTAACAACAGAAATTTTGGGCTCAATTACAGTCATGAGTTGAGGATTACCTGTAGTGCATCGTTAAAACACCATTATTGTGATTTGTGCTTTTTTTTTTTTTTTACATTCTCTGAGTAGGGAAGAATTAAGTTTTATATTCAATGCATGCCCAAATAAAATACCATGTAGTACCACAAGATGCTTCTCGCTGGTGCAACAGAAGTAGGTTTTCCTCACAATTCCGTACATATAGTATATACATCGATTGTATTCTTATGCAATATGGCCTTGAGGTGTTGTTTGCTGCAATGGCCCTTTGAAAATACTATCTCCCTTGGAGATCTGCAGGGCTCCTACAATGCCCATCTTTAAGAGTACTTTTAAAAATAGCTTTTTCTGCAGGCTTTTTGTTGGATAGACAAGCCCCTTTGTTGTTGGAAACACGATTGAAGGACTTTACTCCTAAATTGTTGTTTTTATTGATCCTGTTTTGTACAGAATTTTGTTTTGTTTCAACTTTGTGAGGCTGCCAGAATCATCTGGACAGGAGTGGGCTAGACATTAATTTATTATTTTAATATTATATACAAACCCAAGTGTATACATGTAATAAAGGCAGACAGAGGGGGGGGAAATCATAATAAAATCAGAGAATAACAATATAAACCCCGAAGTGACAATAGCCATTAAAATCTTCCTTAGAACTATATTTCACCAACAGCCTGAACGATATGATTCCTTTACTGAGGAAAAAAAAGCATCGTAAGTGGGATATTACTGTCCATAAAGTCATTTTTATAACCTCACCTGTCCAGGAGATGTGACGTGAAAAAGAACGTTAGATAACAAAGTACATTTGAAGCAGGCCACCTTATTACTTTTTGCTTTCTCAAAAAGCAATAAACCTCTTGGCTTTGCAGATGGCAATTCAGGACAAATGATTATAGCATCCAGAAGATGGAGAAAGCAGAAAAAAAATGGAGCTTTGGTACTATAGGAGAAGTGTCTTTTGAGCCAAACCTTATTTTCATCTCTGAAATGTTGGAGGCATGATATCTTGGTATCTATGTTGGAAAGCAACATAGGTCTCAGTACAGGTAGTCCTCGATTTACAACAGTTCATTTAGTGACTGTTCAAAGTTACAACGGCATTGAAAAAAGTGCCTTACGACCGTCTTTCACACTTATGACCATTGCAGCATCTCCATGGTCACGTAATCAAAATTCGGACGCTTGGCAACTGGTTCATATTTATGACGGTTGCAGTGTCCCGGGGTCACGTGATCCCCTTTTACGACCTTCTGACAAGCAAAGTCAATGGGGAAGCCAGATTCACTTAACAACCATGTTCCTAACTTAACAACTGCAGTGATTTGCTTAACGACTGTGGCAAGAAAGGTAGTAAAATGGAGTACAACTCAGTTAACAAATGTTTCACTTAGCAATATAAATTTTGGGTTCAATTGTCGTAAGTCGAGGACTACCTGTATCTAGAACTTTTTTTAAAATTTCAAGACTGTTTTTAACTTGTACAAAAGTAAGGAAATGCACAGAAGAGCTATTTCAGTCAGTTATTGGCAGTACAATCATATTACAAAATATAACTTATTGAATTCAGTGTTGTTACTTAGTATTGAACTACTTTTTTCAGTCTGATGTCTTTCCAATTCCTTCAAGTGCAAAAACATTCATGCATAATTTTTTGTTTAAAAGGCAGCACACAATTTCTTTTGCGCCATCTCCAGTGCTCTTCCTGTTTCATCTTTCTTACCCTTTCTATATATCTGTAAAATTCCTGTAATTCCTCAGAAATGGTTTGATCTCCGCTGCCTGTTATCTTCTCTGATGCTTTTGTATAGAAAGAATAGGGTTGAACTATGCTCTGTAGCAAAGCTTTGCATTGTAGAAAAATTACCTCTACATAGCTACATGCACTGTGCCAGTCAGCTATTGATATAATTGTACAACCTCAGAGGTTTCTTTTAATCAATGTTCCTAGCATTTTGAAAGCTTCAAGGACATAGTTAAGGAAGAAGTACTTAAGTAAAATCACTGGCTGGGCCTTGCACCAAAGTGCTTCTATGAAAAACAGCTTTCTTTTGTCCTGTTTCTTCTGTATATTTTGGAATATAAAGAGAATGCAGTGGTGTATTACATTGCAACCTCACCATGCAATATTCTAACAAAGTTTCTAGGATGTAGAATACAAGATACAGTACAAACTAATCAAGCCTTTTAAATTAAAATTACATGTGTGTATAATCACATACATGGGACATATAAGAAGATAAACATGTTACTGCTTTCCCCCAAACTTTCTTATTGTGTCATCTTCTTTTTATCAGTCAAAATTCTCTCTGATTCAATATGTCTTTCTTTTAGAGGTAGTTACTGCATTGGTTATTTGCTGCTTCATTGTGATGACTCAGTTTCCATTTCTGGGCCCAAATGGCCTAAGCAAGACCTAAGGGAAGAGGAGGAACAGCTGCAAATACATTTTTTTCCTCAATCAGTCTCAAATCCAATTAAATGCTGGAGCTCCCCACCAGGCTGAGGAATCATTTCATTTCACGCATGATAACTCAGAGCCAGGGAGAAATCTAACTAGATTATATCACATCCCTTCTTTCTTCTGTTTTCTGTATTGTTGCTCTTTAAAACCTCAGCTACATGTAAAAAGGGAAGCGCGACTTCTGAGTGGTATTGATCTTCATAAATCAACGGGAAAGGGTATTCCTGCCAGCAAATATGTCCCCTCCCACAGAGGTAGTGCTGAGAGCCTGTGATTTCCAACAATAATGAGACAAGGGAGCTGTCCAGCAGAGAGAGAGAGAAAAAGGAAAGCAGAGCGGAGCTGTCCAGCTAAGTAGCTAGAATGGTGAGCAGAGAATAAGAACAGATCAGAAGAAGCTTACAAGAATAAGAGACGGATATCTGTGGAAAGACACTATTCCAGTTGCAAACACTAGATTGATCCGGGGGGGGGGAAACAGACCCTGCATTTGTGGGGAAAATACTAGGAAGAAAGAAAAATATGTGCTGGAAGATCTTACAAGCAAATCTAGCATCTGTTAGTCCTTTTTAGACGTCAGCTCAAAACTTTCCTATAGAAGGGATGCTAGGAACCAAGATTCAGAGTGTTGTGTGAATACAGGCATAATAATTTAATTAGTTGTTTTACATTCCATGTCACTGCCACTATTTTTTCCTGCAGTCGGTGAAATTGTGGTAGAGACCCAGTAATAGGCATTAAAGTATGAGAGTTTAGGATATATTTCTGGCTTCTAAGATAGAACAGGATGTGAAGTTGGTATGTATTTTGCATTAATTATCAAGGAATGCTTATCAGGCCATGTCAATTATTCAGGACACAAGATATTCCTCAGCGGTGCAGACTATTACCGTATGTGCATGGAAAGATGAGAGAATAGTAATGACTCAGCTCTTCCTCCGACGATACCTCTTGGGAATTGGCGGCCTAAGAGAAAAAATAAACTTTACCTTTCCCGTTGCTTGACTATCATGCTTTCCCCACAAAAGAACAACAAATCAAACTGTCAGCAGGCATTTGAATCATTCTTCTGGCTCGTTGGCTCTCCATTATAAAATCTCCTAAGTGACTTGTAACAAAAAAAAAATGGAATAAAGTCCATGCCAAAAAAAAGAAGAAAGAAATGCTGTGCATAATAGTGGCATAGGTCCCATCATAGGGAAGTTTCGCAAATAGGAAAGAACATGTTACTCTTATATGTAGAGCTGGAAAATCCAAAAGCATTTCATGGAGATGGGTGCATTTTATGGCTGGATTAGACAGCAATTTTAAAGATTAGCTATTAACCTGAAACTGTATAGTTCTCAGAAATAATCCCCTCTCCCTGTGCTGTTATATAATTCCACCAGAGTGCACGACAGAGGAAGAGGCTGAAAGCATCCATCCATCCACTCTGCAGCGAGATTTATTCCATCAAACTCTTACTTTCCTTCCACAGTCTAGTAGCAGTTATTCTAAGTGGTTTCAGGACAGAGAAAAATTGGAAGCCAGACGATCTGATGGTGCAGCTGAGAGTTCAGTTCCTTTTGGTATCTGAGAACAGTTTTTTCTCATGTCAGCGATTACAAGTCATTTAGCTGTAACAGCTCACCAAACTTCCTTTTTCCTTTTTTTTTTTTTTTTTTTCTTTTTTTTTTTTTTGTTTTTTGCCATTATCTTTTTATGTTTTTCACATTATAAGCCTCCAGGCAGGGACAGACTGTTACTAACTTTATGCATGCTGCTTTTTAGATAATAATTCTTTCTGTAATATACTGTAATTATCTGCTATAACATTCATTTTGGATGGCATACAGAAGTGACTTAGATGGTTAGTTCTGCTATACAGTATTCAGGCTGCCAATTTTTTTTTTTTTTAACAGTGGACAGGGTATGTTTTCTACTCGGTCAGCTGGTTTATTTATTTTGGTGAAAATCAGTAGAGGCCAAAACTCGCAAAAAGAAAAAAGGAATAAGTAAGCAAAAAAAAAAAAAATTCTGAAGAGCTTGATTGCATCAAAGTTGTAGTCGATGTGTTAGCAATTATCACAATACAATATTGGCACAGAAATGTGTCTTGTAAGAGTTATAAATTGCATACTTGAGGTGATTGAAGAATCCCCAAGGAGTTTCCGCAGGTACATATTGTGTACCATTCTATAACAGAAAGGCCAAGAAAAGGTCTTTATAGAGCCATGGCAGAGGAAAAAATTGTTATTCTTATTTCAATTATCAGGTTGACCCTATGATAGGACTAAGGCGAAGACACCATAGAACTGAGCCAGATCAGAGTAAAACCCTGAGCCAAGTAAAACTGTAATTGATCAAATGGTCTGGATTGGATAATTGGATCTGTTGGTTGAAAAATCTGGGAATCGGCAGTCCTAATGCATCTGGATGGCATAAGGCATGGAATAATTGCAGCATAGTAATGTGTTTTGTTGGAGTAAATTTTAAAAGAACACAGACAAATTATTATTAAGCTTATCCACATTTGATGGCAAGCAAAGTGAAATGTGAGCTGGTAGAGGATAGAACATGTGATGAAAAAAAGTCTGCAAAATGTGATAGAATTAAGATAGGACAAATTAATTTTTCAACTTCCAGCACAGCCATGGTCAGTCCTAAATGTGAAAGTAGCCGCTTTTAAAACACTTGATTATATAACCAATATGTTAGCAAAATACTTACTGTTGATAATTTCTTGTGTTGGTAGGAGTGTTCAGCAGTTTCTCCTAACCTCCTAGAGACTTTTTTCCCCATTTGCTTTCTTCAAAGCATGTGTGCATTTCTGGACATTTTTATTTCTTTTTACCTTATCTGTTTTGTGCATGTGGGAAGAGCAACTGCTTAAAATCCAACTAATAAAAAAAAAAAAAAGCCCCAAACATTTTGATATCAGCTATCCAAAACTCCATTCTACAGAGATCCTGACAAATCCATCAGCAGCCTTGAACCATCTTTTACAGCTCTTTTATAAGCGGGGGAAAAGGGTTTCCCTTGAGTGTTTTTGGCTCCCTCTTCTTTGCCTTCTGTCTCTTCACAACCCAGATGCTTTACAACCAGTGTCGGATCCTCCTAATGCCTCATTGATTAGTCATTTGGGAAGTGGTGTGTGAGTGTATGTGTGGGAGAAGGATTATATTACATGCCTCTGGATATGCAGTTAATTTCAACTCCGGTTCTTTGCTGAGGTGGTAGTAAGAATCTCTCAGATGAATCGTTTACTGTTTGCTCTTGAGTCATGCACAGGGACTTCCTATTAATAAAAACCCGAATGATACGTATCTCCCCGAAAGATCACATAAACCAGTGGTTCTCAACCTTCCTAATGCCACGACCCCCGCCCTGCCGCCGCAACCCCCTCCCCGCCCCCTCTCCACGCGTGCGCGTTGCCAGGCGAGAAGCGATGAGGTGACAAAGGGGGCGTGGCACCAAGATGGCGGGCTAGCGCGCACGGCCCTTCCGTCGGCGCCTCCGCATTCGAGGGCTGCCTGTGCGTCGCACCGTCCCCGGGTACTCGTATGTGGACGGATAGAGGAGCGGTGTCTCAGTTCCTAAGACCATCGGAAATATGTGTTTTCCGTGAAAGGGTCGTTTGACCCCCAAAGGGGTCACGACCCACAGGTTGAGAACCACTGACATAAACCATCAGAAAAGAAAGCAAAACCAGAATTGTTGACAGAGAGAGCAAAATGCTTTAAAACTGCTATCAAATAAAAATACAATTCACCATACCATAATGGCAGTCAGTTTGAGACCAGGTTGCCTGCTTAAACTCAGTCTTGCATTCTAATAGAGGAATTAAAAGACTGAAGCAGCCTGCAGAAAGAACTGTTCTCTAAGAAGGCTATTATAGAGTATTGTAAAATCAGTAAAATGGTTATTGTGGGCTGTTGTAAATACAACTACCCAGAGTGTCTGGGACTTGGGCTGTGTACAAATGTAATTGTAAATATAGAAGTAGCAGCCTTATTACGTTTTGTCAAGGACATTCTAGCTGTCTAAGAGCACAATTTAATATATTGTGACGCTTGCTAATGAAGTTACTCCAAAGAGTTTGGTTGAATCTAATGCATCAGGAACAACTGCTTAATGGCAATTTTTTTCTCCCCTTAAAAAAAAAGGAAGCATAATCCATGAGGAATGTATCTTTGTAGGAGCGAGACATATTAATCTATATGGTGGCAAAAATCATAGGCCTTTGGGTAGCACCTTTTCCAATTAATATTTTTTTATTAAAAGCTTTTGTGAGGTATCAATGACATCTGTTAAGGTGAGCTGCGACTCATGAAAGCTTATGCCTTTTAATAAAAAATTGTTAATTGGAAAAGGTGCTACCAGACTTTGGAATATTATCTTGTGCAAGCCGCATTTAAATTACTGGAACAGTTTAAAATCAACTGTACCTACAAGCAGTTCTTTGCGGGATCAAACCATTACTGCTAGGTAAACATAGGTTTACTGTTGCTGTATTCAAGAATACAGTAGTAAACTACTAGGATATCAATAAGGCACAGTATTTAATACCTCAGTGAGTAAAAATAAATGGATAGTAGCAGGAAGATTAATTTTCATTCATTTCACATCATAGAATAGGGCAGCATTTAGGGGGGGAAAGCTGCAGAGAAGCTAATAGTGAGATTATTGTTGGTGATAACCAGTATAACTTCATTTAGGTGTAATTTAATTTTACTCATAGACTGATAAAGAGATAGTTTACTGAGCTAATCAGACCACAAGTCTATTATATGGAATATTTCTTTATTAAAGGTAATGTATGGACATGGACATTAGGCACAAGGGTTTTTTCTTCTATATATTTTATATTTTAATAGAAAAAGAAACTTTGAACAACCAATGTAATAGTAAAATATGGTCTTAATACTATTCCTACTCCTAGGATATGCAGATGGGTTTTAGTCTGTCCTTTCAGACTGACATTTCTTAATTTTCTTTCATATGATGCAAGAATACATCCTAAGTGTATTCCATTTAGCCCAGTAATAACTTTTATGATGGGGAAGCTGTGTTGCATTATCAGAGAGAAAGCATATTCCATCCATCAGCCATGTAATTGAATGGGAAATAATGGATGAATGGATTTACTCCTAGTGTAACTTAGATGGAGGCTTTAAATAAGTGGCATATGTAGTAACACAATCTTACATTGTGGTGTAAATCAGAGTGTTTAGTGGGCTTTATGGAACTGGGGGTCAAAGAATTTTACCTGTATTCCATACAGATTTGTATTCCATAATTTCATAACTGGAAACAGACTTGGCTCAAAGTCAGATATTTAAACCATTTGAACAAACTTCATTCTGTTTATCTTTGGGGAAATATTTTATCTTTTAACATTTTGAAGCTGTAAATTGCCTTGGAAAAGATTATATACAGTATTAAAAATGCAATTACTAATTCTATACATTACCAATTGTATACATTTGAGAAAAATTGTCCTAAGTAAAAAAGCTTGTTCCGGTAATTAATGCCAGCATCTTCTTAGAAGAGATCTTTCATTCCATTTTCATTCACACAAAATGAGGAATGATTCTTTTGGGATGGCCTAAAAATAATGGACAAATTTGGAAGCAGCATCCAAAGGTTTTCTTCAAGGCTCTGAAAGTCCAGGTCAAAATATTAATTTGAGACATTCCCCTTTTTTATAATTGTATCCTATGTTAATAGCATTTCCTCCCTCCATTTATCTATCGATATCAATAGTCCAATAACAAGGAGTGTGTGAGAAATTCTTAATACAGTATTGAAATGAGATTTTAATCAATTTATATAATTTCCTTGAGTGAAAAATTACCCATCTATTTGTTCATTTCCAGTACTAAACTATACCTTTGAGGGGAAAACAGGGACTTGCTATACTCATACTCACTGAATGAATTCATTTTTTAAGACCTACGCAACGCATGGAATCACACAATAAATGAAGCCCGCAAACCAAATTAAGTTTCCAATCAGCCAAGCTAAACACTTGTGCCTGCCAGTTCTTTCATTACTCTCAATCACTGTGTTGTCTGAACATGTTGATGGGTCCAGGAACAATTGCCTTTTCCTCCTCCCCCTCCCCCCAAAAAATACTTTCTCTATTTTGAACAGATAAGGTGCCAGTGATCCCAGCATTGAAGAAGGACCAGAAAACTTCAGTTCCAATGTCATCTTGAGCTAGGCGAGAGGTTGACCCAGTTCAGTGGTGGGTTTCAATTTTTTTTACTACGGGTTCTGTGGGCATGGCTTGGTGGGCGTGGCTTGGTGGGTGTGGCAGGGGAAGGATACTGCAAAATCTCCATTCCCACCACACTCCAGGGGAAGGTTACTGCAAAATCTCCATTCCCACCACACTCCAGGGGAAGGTTACTGCAAAATCTCCATTCCCACCACACTCCAGGGGAAGGTTACTGCAAAATCTCCATTCCCACCACACTCCAGGGGAAGAATACTGCAAAATCTCCATTCCCACCACACTCCAG
>QLTV01012196.1:180681-203395 GCA_003457575.1 Thermophis baileyi
AATCTCCATTCCCACCACACTCCAGGGGAAGGATACTGCAAAATCTCCATTCCCACCACACTCCAGGGGAAAGTTACTGCAAAATTTCCATTTCCTCCCGATCAGCTGGGACTCGGGAGGCAGAGAATAGATGGGGCCAGTCAGAGGTGGTATTTACCGGTTCTCCAAACTACTCAAAATTTCCGCTACCGGTTCTCCAGAACTGGTCAGAACCTGCTGAATCCCACCTCTGACCCAGTTACTTTCCCTTTGCCTGGCCGACCTCGCGGGGATGTTGGAAGAATAACAAGGAAGGGAGATTCTAGGGAAGCTTCCTTGAGCTGGAGAAAAGGCAGTTTCCTCCTCCTCCCCCTCCTCTTATTCTTTCTATGATCCCGTGTATCCATCCCATCAAGCCCAAAGAAAATCAGGAATGGACCACGGGCAATGGGTTGGACTAGAAGACCTCCAAGGTCCCTTCCAATTCCAACCCTATGGTTCTACGTTCTTGAAGCTCAGAAGAGCTCTTCTTCTTGTTGCTATTGTTTATATGCCCCAGCCCAGAGATTTCATGAATGAAAGCCCCATCCCTTCGCGGGGAAGGGGGCTCCCCAGAGACCCCCTTCTCGGCCTTCCCTCCGGGAAGAGCCGGCGCCTGCCCGACCGCCGCCTCCTCTGCTTCTCTGCTGCGCCTGTGCGCGCAAGGCAGGAGAGCCAGGGAGAGGCGGGCGACGGGAGTGGCCAGTGGCGCAGGGCAGGGGCGAGCGGGGGTGGGCAGAGCCGAGCGAGCGAGCGCCGGAGAAGGGGGGAGACCGAAGCCGAGGCCGGGGGAGCATCATCACCGCCGCTGCCGCTGCCTCCGTCCATCTTCTGCAAGCCGGCCGAGCAGGTGCGGCGGCGGAGGGGAAGCGCATCGGCAGCGGCGCCTCCGCCAAGATGTTGGAGATCCAGCTGGACGATGGCGGCGTCGGCGGCTACCCGGGGGACGACTACTGCTCGGGCTCGGTGATGTCGGAGCGCGTCTCGGGCCTGGCCAACAGCATCTACCGCGAGTTCGAGCGCCTGATCCGCTGCTACGACGAGGAAGTGGTGAAAGAGCTGATGCCGCTGGTGGTGACGGTGCTGGAGAACCTCGACTCGGTGCTGACCGACAACCAGGAGCACGAGGTGGAGCTGGAGCTGCTGCGGGAGGACAACGAGCAGCTGCTCACCCAGTACGAGCGGGAGAAGGCGCTGCGCAAGCAGGCCGAGGAGGTGAGCCAGACGGCCAGAGCCTTCCCCCCCCCGCGCCCCCCGGAGGGCGAGCCGGAGGCCCTGACTTGGCCGCGGAGCTCGGGGTGGGAAGGCTACGAGGCCTCTCCGGCCCTCTGACTCGCGAGTAGAGCCGCATCAGGGCTTTTCCTCCGTTGCAGCTGAACATCCCTCCCTCCCTCCCCATCCTTACCACCAGATCAGAGCCATCGGAGGAGTAGCAGCTTCTTCTGTGGCAGGAACAACATCGCGCTGATTTATTATGCTGGGAGCTTTGGACCCATTCCTTGGGGGTGAGGGGCAGAAGCTCCCTGCCAGGGGCTGAGCTCTAGCTATTCAGCTGTTTTCAGGCTGGGGCTGTGTCTGAAAGAAGGCTCTGACTGCTTTTCTCTTAGGGTGGGTTAAAATAAATAATAAAAAAATGAAAGCAGGTGTAGAAAAGCATTGGAAGAAGTGGCCTAAATCTGGAGGCATCTCGGAGCTTGAATTGGTTGTGAATTGGCTGTCTTGAAGGGCAAAGAGGAGAAGGGTGGCTTGGAAATCTTCCTTGATTTATGGGGAAAAGAGGGGAAGGGACATGAGGTTGGCTTCCAATGAATAAATGACATAGTGGGGAATAATTCGTTTTCCCCATCACTTTCCCCCCAATCCCATCAAACTAACAGTTCTGGGCCAGCCATCCCTTTTTCCTAGCCTCCAGCAGGTCTATCATCTTTCAGAAGTTTTTGCTTCTCATTCTCATCATCAACCTTGATGAGCTGTTCTGCTCAAGATAATAGGAACTGTCATCCAACAATCTGAGAGCTTGTTTGGTCTAGTAATTAAGGCACCAGGTTAGAAACCAGGAGCCGGTGAGTTCTAGTGCCATCTTAGACATGAAAGCTGGCTGGGTGATTTTGGGGCCAATCACTGGGAGACCCTCTGTCTAAGTCCCACCTTATGCTTGAAAGCCAGTTAGGTGACTTTGGGCCAATCACCAGGAGTTGGTGAATTCTAGTCCTGCCTTAGGTATGAAAGCCAGCTGGGTGATTTTGGACCAATTACCAGGAGACTGTGAGTTCTAGTCCCGCTTTAGGCATGGCTGAGTGACCTTGGGCTGGCAGGTCTCTCTCAGCCCAACCCACCTCACAGAGTTGTTGTGGGAAAAATAGGAGGAGGAAGAAGTATTATGTATATTCACCGCCTTGAGTTAGTTATAAAAAAATAAATAAAGGTGGTATAAAAAACCCTTTAAAAAAACCCAAAACTAGAAGTTGCTAGATGTGGGAACCGCTGGTACATTACAGAGGCATTCATCCAAATGCCTTTTCCATTCCTCTTGGCAGTCAACCAAATAGATTGGCTTGTCCCTGTATTAATTTCTGTCTCAAAACTAGATAATTTATCTTTGGAGGACGTCAGAAAGTCACCCAGCTAGTCTTTTGAAAA
Organism: Thermophis baileyi; assembly: GCA_003457575.1. Taxonomy (NCBI): domain Eukaryota; kingdom Metazoa; phylum Chordata; class Lepidosauria; order Squamata; family Dipsadidae; genus Thermophis; species Thermophis baileyi. The sequence continues at coordinate 183,340 of QLTV01012196.1, forward strand.
ATATGTTTTATCTGTCCCAATTTTTGAAAATATGCTCTCTCTTTTTCTCTCTCTTCTAGATTTTCATTTTCAGAAGTTTAGCTTGCTTCCTAGCAATTGTCCTTTCTTCCATTTAACATTTGGATGTACCATCCATGCCTTTCTTAGCCTAGTGAAAGGAATGTTTGGAACTGATAAAAATGCCGGAAAAAATATACTTTCTATCATTGCATGGAATAAAAAGAAAGATTTGTAAACATAGGAAGAACCAAACACAAAAGGGGCTTTCTTTGGTGGTGGCAGGTGGCCAGAAAGTCCATCTGAATAACTTAGTAGATGCATTTGATCTGCAAGGATTTCTTGACTCCTCTAAATTAAATTTGAACTGCTATGTGAATCCAGCTGTTCCAGCAACTTGGATCTATCTGCTTGTTGAGAAAAAAAAAAGCCAAAATAGAGGGTACAAACTAAAATCATTTCACCCAGTGACCTGATTCATTTAATGTGCTCTGCTTAGTATGTTAACTGAGTTCAGACACTGTTAGTTGCAAGCAATGGTTTCAATCTTCATGGGTCATGTAATCATCAGATTATTTTTTTTTCCTACAAACCAAACCATGGTTAGGCAATAAACATGTCTGCCTCTGGTGGGTGATGGGCCTCTGAGAATTGCTTTTCTACACCACGGTTACCTTCTAATCTCTTCCAATTTTGTCCCGCAGTTTTGTAGACTGGAAATGTGGTTTCGATTTCGTTATTTTGAAATGTTGCTTTATTGATGATATCTTGCTGAGATGGGAGGCTAGGAGTTTTAACATTGAAGATGGTGCTGTCAGGATGAATCTTTTTTTCATCTTTCCAGATTCGTCTTTCTTGGATGTGTCTTTCTATTAAAGTCAGCAGGGAGGCCAGGACTCCCATTGTATTTCTACCAATGGTGTGGCTAGGACTGAGATGGGCAGCTGTCCATTGGAACAGAAATGAGAGCTGCCACATAATTACATCCCCATTTCTGTAAAAGCACTTTGTGGCTAACACACTCTGACAACCGTCACAAGTGCATTAATACAGTTCCTTTAATCTTGCCTAAATTAGAAACAAATCCAATTTCTCATTCTCGACAACTTTCAGTACATTTTTTTTTACGACAGTGATCTTGCTTTATGTAGGGTGAGCTCACAAAATATTATAATCACGATCCAGGCAAAGTCAAATCCAGGGGGATTTACCTTCTGTATGGGCATGTGTGTAGGCTTATGCTATTGAAGTTGTGCTGATTTCAAATAACTATATTAAGATAGCCGCCTGCTTCTCTGGATAAAACAACAAGAGAAATTTGCTGCATTTTGACTGGGCCAGGTCTCTAGATCCTAAGATTAGGGAAGAAATGGTTGATTGTTAGAAAATTATGAGTACTACAGAAGTACTGAAAGAGAATGAGCTGCATTGTGTTTATAGGTTAGCTGGGTATACATATTAGGCTCAGCACAAATAATCTGCATATTTTGATTTTAATTTAGCATATACTTGTGAACTAGAAGTATGTAAACCTATCAGTTATGGCTTAATGTCTTATTCCTGTGCAACCATTATGACTCAATAAACCACGGTTAACATGAACTATGGCATAGTGGGAAATATAAATCTGTGATTTGCCAAACACTTTTGTTAGTTTTTGCAGTTTTCTGATAGACTGTTGTGAGAATAGTAGAAGGAATATGTGCAGATGTAATAGAAATGTGAGGGTGTATCTCCCTAAAATCCCTAGAAAATCACATAAAATTGTCCTGAATTGTTCTGAATTTTTCTGCTTTCTTAATTGAGTTTTTCTTTTCCCTTCCCCCAAACTACATGTCTGTATTTAGATAGACCAGAAAAGAAACCAACACGATGTGCTTTCCCCCTCCTTTTTTCTTTGTGTGAACTAGGAAGGAGCTTCTCTGAGATGTTTTCTCAAATTACTTTCTTGGCCCAAGGTCAGGAAACTTTTATCTGGCTTGGTTCTCCTCTTATCCTTCAAATCCATTTCCTTTGCCCTCTACACAAACATATGCATACCTATCACAAACATTAAATTCCTGAAATAATTGACAGGGAAAGAGAATCTGTTAATCTGTGCATACTGCCCTATACATATCAGTGGAGAAATTCAATTTTTTTTACTACCGGTTCTGTGGGCGTGGCTTGGTGGGCATGGTGTGGCTTGGTGGGCGTGACGGGAAGGATACTGCAAAATCCCCATTCCCACCCCACTCCAGGGGAAGGATACTGCAAAATCCCCATTCCCTCCCCACTCCTGGGGAAGGATACTGCAAAATCCCCATTCCCTCCCCACTCCTGGGGGAAGGATATTGCAAAATCCCCATTCCCACCCCACTCTGGGGCCAGCCAGAGGTGGTATTTGCTGGTTCTCCGAACTACTCAAAATTTCCACTACCGGTTCTCCAGAACCTGTCAGAACCTGGTGGATTTCACCCCTGATACATATCCTTATTCACAATGGCTGTATACCAGAGTCTTCCAATCTAAGCAAGTTCCAAATATACTTCTTGGGGAATTCTGGGAGTTGAAATCCATACACTTCAACCTGGAACTTGTTTAGGTTGGGAAACCCTGTTACATACAGTATATGACCTCTTGTCAACATTGAGTATCCAAATAAAAGTCCAGGATCATTTTCATTTATGAAAACCTTACTGGTTTATTGAATATATAGCATGGTATTGTTGAGGTAAAACTAACTCTGAAGTTCTCTAGCACCAGTTCACGGTATTAGACAATGAATTTCCTAGCCCAACCCCCAGGATCCCACGTAAACCATGTAAACCATTTATCTTGTTATGGGAACCATCTGCCTTCCTCTTCACACCTGTTAATATGTCCTTGAAAAGTTTCCAGACTTTCACAAGCCTCCATGGGACTGTAGAAGTTTCATTCCTCCAAATAACCCATTTGTAATCAACACCTCCCCCCCTTACTGTAATGACAAGTTGAAATGAATGAGGCATGTAGCTGCCAATGTTTCACTCTTGGATACCTCTACAGTCAGAATAGAGTAGATTTTAAGCCTTGATATAATTTGTTTGATTTTGACTTGGCTTTAATGAACACATTTCAGTAAACTATGATTAAACAAACCAGAACATTTGGGAACCCAGTCTTAGTATTCCATACAATCAACTTCCTGACAGTTAGAACAATTAACCAGTGGAACAACTTACCTCCAAAGTTGTAAATGCTCCAACATTGGAAGTTTTTAAGAAGAGATTGGATAACCATTTGTCTGAAGTGGTGTAGGGTTTCTTCTAGTTGGACTAGAAGATCTCCAAGGTCCCTTCCAACTCTTTTGTTCCGTTCCGTTCTATTCCATTCCATTCCATTCCATTCTAATGTGTCTACATAAAATAACATTAATTATTAGGTTGAGTAGCAGCATCCTCTGAGATGACCAATGCAAAAAAGATCACCTCTAGCTAGAGATGCCAGATATTCCACTTGGAAATTACACCCTGGTAGAAAAGAGGAAAAAAACTCTTATTAATACTTGTTAATTTGTGAAACCGATTGCCACTGACAGTTGTTAAGAGAGATCAAATTGACATGAGTCTAGGCCTTTTGCCTATTTAGCAGCATATTGTTTAAACAGGAATATGGTTCTCTGGGACCCAACCAAAGGATTTTCACATCATCTGCTGCTAGAATCTTTTTTTAAATGAAATAGGTATTGGAGCATTCTATCTTCAAAGTGTATACCGTTTCCACTGAGCTGTCGTCCTTCCCCAGCTGGGCATTTGCAGCTTATGACTTAAATTGGCAGAAGAGAAATAAAACTCCGGGGTGCTGAGTTTCTGTAATAAAAAATTTCAGTATGGTTTGGCTTTGAATGATAATCACGTTTGTAGACATTGGTTCATTTCCACTTCTTTGCTAGCATAAAATTAGGATTAGTCAGGTAGTCAAGACTTCTGGATTCGTCTATTTTTTTATTAAGGATACAGTAGCATCACAGACTGCTCATGAATACATTGTTTTTACTGTACTAGTAATTATTTTGAAAACTAGCTTCTCTCTAAGTTTCCAGTTCAAGAAAGGACAACAGAATTGAATTCAGTATTTTATTGACAAAGAATAGAAGTATGCAGTAGACTAGATTCCGTATCGTCTCCTCGCTTCATTGGAGCTTTCTGAAAACCAATGATGGATATTAAACAGAGTTTTTGTTGATTATTTGCCACCTTCCCAAAATTTATCAGTTTTGATCACTTTGTCTTGTGAAAACAATGAAGAAAAATAGTATCACTCTGCCTGATCACAGAGCATTCACCTGATGGGTGAACGTTTTTCCACTAGGTAGAATCATGCTAAGAAGGTTGACAATTCAAGGTGCTGGTTATTATCACCTTTAAAGCCCTACATGACTTGGGGCCAGGCTATTTGTAGGACTGCCTCTCCCCTAATAAATCTACCCAGCCCACCAAGATGGGAAGGCAGGGCATGGGACGGGTCCCATTGATTAGGGATGTACATCTGGTGGGACCACAAAAAAGGACCTTCTCAGTGGTGGCCCCTTCTTTATGAAACATCATTCCCCCAAAGGTGCAGTTGGCTCCCACCCTGTTGCTTTTTCAAAGGGCCATAAAAACATGGTTTTGTCAGCGAGCCTGGGGACCATGAATGGAAGTGGAGCCAATCAAGCGGCTGATTTGATTGTGTTGTTGCTGTCACGGAAACTGCAGTGGTTTTTTTTTAAAATGGGTTTTTATTATTGGATGGATTTTTAAAAAAACAAATTGTACATTTTGTTGGGCTGCTATGTACATTTGTTTAATAAATAAAGGGGAAATAGTAGAGCCAGAGAAGAACCAGCCAGTGACACTAGCATGGTTCAGCAGGGGGTTCCAACAGATGAAACCAAGGTGGATTGGGAATTGGTGATGCAGACAGCTGGTTTTATAATGGAGACTTTTGTACCAACACAAGGAGTGGTGGATAGTGCTTCAGATCGATAATGGGGAATTGGCCAAAGTTATGCAAGGTGTAAAGATTGTAAATATCTGTTACAATCTTTGTGTTTGCCTTCAGGTCTGAATCCCGGACTGCAGACAAAGGAAGAAATGTTACAGTGCAGACAAAAAAAAAAAAAAATTGTGCAAAGCCAAAACAATTTTTTTTAAATAAAAAAAACAAGGCCCCGAAATACTAATTTGTTCAGGTGACACAGTTGTTATATGCTTAAAAAATAACGCATTTTCATGGGAAAATTGCACTATTTGTAAGAAGGAACAGTCTTTGATTGATTACAGCTTGTAGTAAAAAGTCACAATTTCTCTGCTCACATCACTCGTTTCTGTTCTTTCTGTCTTCAATAGAAATTTATTGAATTTGAAGATGCACTGGAACAGGAAAAGAAAGAGTTGCAGGTTCAGGTGGAGCACCTGGAATTTCAAACACGGCAGCTGGAGCTGAAGGCCAAGAACTATGCGGACCAGAGTGAGTATAGCCGTTGACAGAATTTGGCCATATTCTACTGCATACCATACACAGATTTTATTGAATTTGGTTGGATTACCCTGAATGCATCATGAACTGCCAAATAGACAAAGCACTAGTTGGCTTCAGAGGTAAAGCATTTACTGGAATGTAAAAGGTTCCTGCTTCAATTCCTAGCCCTCCAAATAAGTTTGCATAGGGAACCAAATCCAATTTTTTATAACAACGCCATTGCATTAGATAGACCAGTGGTCTGACTAGGCTCAAGGTGTGGCTATTTCTAGCTTGGTTTAAAAGTTCAGAGACTGGATCTAAGACCTCTACCTGAAAAGTATGTGCTGTATCAATTAAGCCACCAGGAAATCGTGGCACAACCTACTCTTTTGTTGATTTGTAATGTTATAACAAAGCACATGGGAGTAAACTAGAGCAAGCTTGAAGAAATATCCTCATTCCATTTACAACTTGTTAGTATCATCTTTCTCAGAGTGATCCGTTTCTCCTCAACCTACTTTCTTTTCTTTTCTTTTTTAAATAATGGACAGTTTCCCGGTTGGAGGAGCGTGAATCTGAAATGAAGAAAGAATACAATGCTCTACATCAGCGGCACACAGAGGTATCTCCTCTTTACTAGGATGGATGAAAGCTGATTATTATTAGTTAGAATGTACGGGTCTAAAAGTAAATGACAGCAATAGCCCTAACTCCTTTCAGATGTATGGGACTAGTTTCCCATCTTCTCTGATCTTCTGTTCTAGTGTGGTGGGTATTGGAGTACAGTAGCACTTAGACTTATAATACAGCATCACGGTGCTTTACAGCTTTCTCTAAGTGGTTTACAGAGTCAGCATATTGTCCCCCAACAATCTGGGTCCTCATTTTACCGACCTCGGAAGGATGGAAGGCTGAGTCAACCTTGAATCAGTCAGGATTGAACTCCAGACAGACTGCGGGCAGAGTCAGCCTGCAATACCACATTCTAACCACTGTGCCACCAGGGCTCCTAATGCAACATCCAATCAGCTACAGCAATAGCAATAGCACTTAAACTTATATACCGCTTCACAGTGCTTTACAGCCCTCTCTAAGCGGTTTACAGAGTCAGCATATTGCCCCCCCAACAATCTGGATCCTCATTTTACCGACCTCGGAAGAATGGAAGGCTGAGTCAACCTTCAGCCGCTGAGACTTGAACTGCCAAACTGCAGGCAGCCGGCAGTCAGCAGAAATAGCCTGCAGTACTGCATTCTAACCACTGCGCAACCACAGCTCAGTCATAGCTGGAAGTTTGTAAGTTCTGTCTCTGCTGTACAGAAAAGCCAGAACACTATTTTTTTTTTTTGTTAAAAAGAAAAAAGAAAAGCCATTTTCCAGATCAGAAAATGTTGGACTCGGATACCATGCTAAAGTGGAAAGGGAGTCCGGATTAAGTACTATCTTTCTTTTTCTTCCCCTTTTTTGGCAGATGATCCAAACCTATGTGGAACACATTGAGAGATCCAAGATGCAGCAGGTCGCTGGAAATAGCCAAAACGAGAGTGGTCTATCTGGGAGAAGGTAGGGTGTGCCCCTGGGCTCCGCCCCTAAGGAAGTAGAGTTTCAAGGCGAAAAGACTGTTCTGATCTTGCGCAGATGTTTCTCTCCATGTAACCGAAATGAGCATCTTGGGACGATAGATGAGCCAGGCTGCATCTTTGAATCTCAGCCATTTGGGAACAGGGTGAATTACGATGGTGGGATCTGCATGGGGAGAGTGAAGGAAAAATGCTTGAAATGCCTCTAGTTGTGTTACACAGCTTGTTTCACTGTCGCCGTTGGCATGGTCCTTGAAAAGCTGGTTTAGACCTTCGTCTCCAGGGGTTCAGTACTTTGTCCAGATGTTGTGAAGCATGATTTCAAAGCAAAGGGTAGTGAACGTGAATGCATTTCGTATCACAGCAGAGTTTTAAAAAATGATTTTAAAAGTTTGAATGTAAATTCCTTTAAGATGGTTTCCCCCCCCCCCTATTTTTTCCCAATTTACTATTTTCTTCTTAAGAAGTCTGGCTTCTTTGAGATTAGAAACAAACACTTTAAAGTAGAGTCCAAAGGCCAAAATGCTGGAAATTATATTTGTGTCTTCCTCTTCTAGTTTAAGAGCTATAAACTGAGGCTATGCACGCTTTGAAAATAATTTGGAGCACGAGATTAAATAAATCCCCTTGAAGTTAACGCAACTCTTAAAGCAGCTGTACTTTTTTTAGGCTTGCAAGAAAATTTTTAAAAGACTGGGCTCCTTTGCTGGAGAGCTATACTTGTACATGTAGTCCTTGACTTATGACCACAACTGAGCCCAACATTTCTGTTGCTAAGCAGGACTGTTGTCAAGTGAATTTTGCCCCGTTTTATGGCCTTTCTTGCCACAGTTGTTAAGTGAATGGGGCAATTGTTAAGTTAGTAACTCGGTTGCTAAGTGAATTTGGCTTCCCCATTGACTTTGCTTATCAGAAGGTCACAAAAGGGACACTGCAACCGTCATAAATGTGAGCCAGTTGCCAAGAATGTTGATCACGTGACCATGGTCATAAGGGTGAAGAATGATCATAAGTCACTTTTTTCAGTGCCATTGTAACTTCGAACGGTCACTAAATGAATTGCTGTAAGTCGAGGAATACCTGTACAAGGTCAAAAGCTTTTCTGACTCAGTCTTAACAGCTTACAGCTTGCGGTGGGGAATGGAGCCCAATAAGGATTATTATCTGCAGTCTCTTGCTTTCAGATGCCTTATGCCCTAGGTAGGGACAGACCCACCATGAAATGGGGTTATAAATTACAAAGATGGGGATAGAACAGAGATTGAGATCATGGAGACAGCAGGAGCATTAATTTCTTCAACGTTGGACAAGTTGTCCATCTTCCAAGTGAATAGACTTGCTTCCGGGGAAGATAAAAGAATGTTGTTTAATTAAATCCCTATGGCCTGTGGGGATTGGTGTCCTGTGTAAATCTTCTGTGACCCACCAACCAACATCAGGAGTCTTTTTCCTTCATCTCAGTCAGTGCACTCTCTTTTGGATTTGGCTTGTATCTGGCTGTACTTGTATTCAACAGTCCGCGTTGTTTATCTCACCTCTGCATGTGGTTTGCGCTGTGATTGTGCTGAGGTTTTTTTTTTTTTAAAAAAAGTGGAGACATCCTTTAGAACGGGGGCGTGTGTATGAGCACAGAAAGTGTTCTGTAACTCCCGAGGTTATTGAGGATGGGGACATTTTCCCATGTGATGATGGGAGCACGCAAACATGCATTCCTTGTGACTTGCTTCCATTGGAGTTTCTTTCTATGAGTTCGAGAAGATTGCCTTCTTTTTTGCAACTCAAAAATAACACGGCAACAACTGATTCGGACATGCAGATTTTCTACAGCAGGGGTGTCAAACTCAAGGCCCAGGGGCCAGATCCGGCCTGCGGGGTACTTAGAACTGGCCCGTGGGGCCACCCTGAAAACAGCGAAGGACCGGCCCGCAATGCCTCTGCCAACTAAAATGGAGCTCGGGAGGGCTGCGTGTGGCCCCCTTGAGCTCCGTTTTTGCTGGCAGAGGGTTGCAGAAGGCCATCGCAGCCGAAACGTAGTTCAGGAGCCCGTTTTCACTGGCAGAGCGCTCGGGCCACCACAGGCGCCCCCAACACGAGTGATGTCGAGCTGGCCACGCCCACTCTGGCCACGGCCCCCCCAGGTCAAACACAACCCTGATGCGGCCCTCAATGAAATCGAGTTTGACACCCCTGTTTTACAGGGTGAGCACAGGGATTGAGGATCCCTTAAGACAGTGTTTCCCAATCTTGGCCACTGGAAGATGTGCGGACTTCAACTCCCAGAATTCCCCAGCCAGCTCCCGGAATTCTAGGGAATCCACACATCTTCAAGTAGCTGGGAAACCCAACCTTAGGAAAATATTATTGGAGTGTAATGAGATATAAGAACATATATTTTTCTGGTCTGATTATGAAATTCGAACTCATCCACAGATCTTGTGGATGAGAAGGCCTCAACTTCTGAGACTTCAAAAACTCTTTATTTAGGTAGGTATAGAATGCATTGGATAGAGACAAAGAGTAGTCCAAGCATAGGAGAAACTTATCCTAACTCCAAGAAGATGGTGATAGTTACCACTGGGCCAAATATGTGTGGAACGCTGATCACTAAAATGCGAAATAGTATGAAGCCAGATTTGAGAGTCATCCACCCCTCTTTTCTGCTGTTCTTTTAAATCCTGCTATTTTTAAAGTTTTGAGTTTTTCCCTGAAATGTTGGTAATTTGTAAGCCATCTTGGGAACTCACTGATGAAATGTATTCCCCCACTCCCAATAAAGAATAAACAATTCTCAAGTTTTAGATGAAGGCAGTCAAAAGCCAACCATAAACTTACTTGCTACTTTCTTCCCAGTTGTCACCATTAGAAGGAAATCAGCAGTTCTTATTAGAACATACAGTATATCTACCCATGTATTTCCTGGTACAGTTTTAGGAGACATAGAGAAAATTGTCAATAAGCCAGATGAAATATTACATTGGAAAACCATGATCAGAAGTTCAGGAGTATTTATTTCCACATAAAAGGAACTGATTTATTTTGGGATGTTTAGTTCTTTCTCTCTCTGCTTTCATGGTCTAAGACTTAGCTCTATTGGATTAAAAAAAGAAAAAGGAATCACACAGAGAGAAATACATATTTATATATTCCTGAGATTATGAAAAGAGTTAAGCATTAAGGGTTATGTCCAGTGTGAGTCTTCCATTCAAGTTGTCTCTGTCCTTCAATGTAAAATAAGTACTTGATGAGATCTAGTCATAGGTCTTTCACGTGTAACTATTATCTGTGTCAATACTATCAAGTCCCCCCCCCTCCAAATTCTTATTTGTCCCACTCCTAAGAAGAAGCTAGAGCTGAAAGCTATGATGTATTCTTGGTTTATGATCCCTGGCTTGTATCAAAGAATTCTACTCCAAAACAAGAATTCTATAAAATTTTGGCTGACTATATTTTGCAAATGTTATACAATTGCCATCTTCTGCCATGAACGCAGAGACCATTGTTGGAATGATAAAACCGTGGAATCCGTGTTGAAACTACTATTTCCAAACTTTGAAAAATGTCTTATGCTGATGTACAATAAAGAAACATCACTTTTCTTGAGATAGGAGACCAGCAACGCAGTGTAACTGTACATATGATAGTATCATCCTTGCTTCACAGTGTGCTTGTGAGGCTCTGGGCCAGCGTGTCAATCTCTGTTCAAATGAGCATGTTGTCTGAGCATGTCAATGCACGCTTGCATGACTTTCGCACTCTAATGGTTGTTCTCTTGTCTTGCTTCTTGTGCCATTACCTCTCTTGTGTTGGCTGTTCTCTGTTTGTCACTTCAGTCACCACCCATCATGGAGAAAAAGGTAATTTGGTGGACTCTTTCTAAGCTGGGGAAAGGGTTGAGTTTTCTCTTATCATCATCGTCATGTTCGCCATCGTCATGGAACTTCTGATCACCAATCATAGTTTGCTGTTCTGTACTGCTGCTAAATGGAAGTGGGACAATCTCTTTTCTGAAGATCAGAGAAAAACATTCCTGAGCTATGTTGAGCACAAGTTCAGAGTGTGAATCAGGCCTGGTAGCCACACCTATCATCTCCATACATTGTGTGTAGAGTGTTGGGAGGCCTACTTGCCCCAATGTCTGCTCAGACCACCATGTTTGAAGTAGCAACAATAGGCACCACTTAAAATGGTACCTATTTAGTTTGGTAAGATCTCAACTCTTGCAGTATTGGGTAATTTTATAATATTTACAGGTTTTCTTTTTCAGTTTTTTAGCATTATTGGAGGGGTGGGGGTTGCGGCTGTTGTTTTGATGCCCAGAGACAAAAATTAACTGGGGCTACCATAAAATATAGGGGAAAGATAATTCGTTTTTTTTTTCTAAGAAAGTTCTAAGAGCCCCTCTTAGCCTCCTGCTAAGGTAGAAGTCCATGATCTTAAGTGGCAAAATTTTGAAAAGATAGCAGTTTGGAGATTTTGTTAACCACCCATGAGGTGATTACATTTGTTCCTGTTGATCCCCTTAATATGACTTCTTCTCCACAGGGGAATTTAAGGGAGTCTCATCAGCCTTTTCCCTCATTGCTTTCTCCAGAACATTCAGTTTTACATTTGAAGTTCTGAGCTGCTTCTCACCTGGATTAAATCCCCATTTGGAATCAGTCAAATGAAGCTGAGTCACGCAAGGAGAAGCTTGACTCTCATTTCAACCATCTCCAATCATATCTTTAGGATAAGAAAGGAACATGTTTATATAAAAACTGGTTGAAACTGGAGTTCATTATTGTATCTAAATCTCTTCCTCCCTCAGAAAACTTAAAACATTGGTGAGATAGGTCTGGAAAGGAGCACTTTTTGGGGGGGGGGATCACTCCCTCCACATACAGAACTGCTTGAGAGAAACCTCCTCCCAATTTTTTTTTGGCTTAGCTAGCAGAAGAGATTAGACAAAATTGATGTTTGATATTTAGCATTTCACCATACTTTGACTGTGTATGAACCACATTCTCATGTTGGGGCATAATACGATTCCATGTTGTTTGAACACATCAGTTGTGTTTTACTAAACTAGGAACTGGAGAATTTATATTTTTGCCTTCTACTTTCAACTTTGAAAATGACCAACAACTGGAAGATGAAACACATCCCCATTGGGAAAAACAAGGGAAAAAGAAAGGACAGTAAACCAATCTTGGATAGATTTGTACTATCTGACTTTGATTCCTGTCTGTCAATCTGTCCTAACATAGTCAAGAAGGATCAAGCTAAACATTAAGCATTCCCTTGTTCTTTTGATCGTATTTTTATCTTATTTCTATTTCAAAGTGTCTGAGTCATGGCCATGATCTTCTCAATCCTCTTTTGTTTTCATAGCAACTCGACTGGCTTAGATAGAATGTTATTTGAGTAACTGAATTCAAGATAATTTCAAGGCTAAGCAAGGTTCTTGATAGCCCCCCAAATTGTTATCCAGTGCTTTTAGCCAATCTGCCACAGCCAATCTATACTTGAGATTATACAGAGAAAGAATATAATGTTCTGTGCTTCTTGTCATGATTTAATTAATACAATTTTGGGCTATTTTTCATAAATTCTTTTGATCTGAACTCAGATCTATAATTCAGTGTCAGGGCACATGCTTTGTATGTCTACCTTCTAACATTTCCAAGACAATCCGAAAAAGGATCTTGTTTTAAATACTGTCAAAATCCACATGCCATTTACAGCAAGACAAGCAACTTTAGGTCCTAAGGGTGTGTGCAAGATTTGAAACCCATTTTTCAAGAAGCCCATCGCTGGCAAGGTCAACCTCACAGCTACCTGGTGAAGGGAGAGTGGCAGAGAGAAAAAATGGTTGATGGAGTAAAGATGTTTTCATCTAGTTTCGGTGGAATCTGAACCCAACCGCCACCAGTTTGTTTTCATCTTGTCCATCAGACAGGCGTTAACAGAAGGCAGCCCACAACACACCTTGAGGAACTTGTCTGGAAGCTCAACATGATTAAACTTAGTTAATACTTTGATGGGAGATAATAATTCTAGTATGACACCTATTAGAATGTGGTAGAAACCAGAATTATTTGACATCTAACAGCAAATGTAAATGCTTAGCCAAATGTCGCTAATCATGGAGAGTTAAATGGAAAATCCAATGGCAAACTACTTGTGTGTTGTTGTCAAAAACAAAACCCATATGGACACATTTATCAGGAGAAGTTGCACTCAATTTGGAAGCTTGACTTTATTTGATTAAGAAGAACAAGTAGACCAACTTGCTGTATGCCTTCCAGAGTTGCTTTTCGAGAGATGGGTGGCTATACAAAATTGATTAATAAATAAACTTGGAATAAGGAATATTCTTATCTTAGTGACCAGGAATGTGGATAGGAAAGAACATTGTGAAATGTATTTGTTCCCCAAACGCTGGTGTTGAAGATTTCAGCACCTAGATAATTTCCCCAACTAACTTGGATGTTGTTCTTTAAATGGAAAATGGCTGTCATTGTGAGACAGTTAAATCATTTACTTGATGCCTCTTAAGGCAGTGTTTCTCAAGCTTGGCAGCTGGAAGAAAGGTGGACTTCAACTGACTTTCAGTGCTGAACTTGAGAGAGACTGCGCTAAGGAATTATATGGAAGCTTCTTTGGTATGCCATCTCCTTAGAGCCTGTTGTTACGAGCTGGAATAACATGGATGATTCATTTCAGCCCAAATTCATATCAGAGACAGGTTTATATACAATGGATCCTAAAGAGCACTTGAATTATAATTCTGGGGACCTTGGTGCTCTCTGAACTTGGTTGTTTTCTTGCAGACGTTTCATTACCCAACTAGGTAACATCATCAGTGCTAGAAGGGAGTGGAGTCTGCAGAGGGGGGGGGGGACGGAGGCGGAGGAGGAGGAGGAGGAGGCGAACTGTGGGGTCCTTGGTGCCCCCTGAGCTTGGTTGTTTTCTTGAGGAGGGGGAGGAAGAGGAGGACAACTGTGGAGTCCCTGGTGCTCTCTGAACTTGGTTGTTTTCTTGCAGATGTTTCATTACCCAACTAGGTGACATCATCAGTGCTAGAAGGGAGTGGGATTTGCAGGGAGGAGGAGGATGAAGAAGAGGAAGAGAAGGAGGAGGAGGAACAACTGTGGGGTTCTTGGTGCTCTCTGAACTTGGTTGTTTTCTTGCAGACGTTTCATTACCCAACTAGGTAACATCATCAGTGCTAGAAGGGAATGGGCTTATCACCAATCACGTTACCTATTGGGTAATGAAACATCTGCAAGAAAACAACAACCAGACAGACCAAGGACCCCACAGTTCAACCCGAAGCTACAAATATTCTCTTCTATTGAGCATTAGTCTCCAGCTTGAGCAGGGTGTCGGACTAGAGGACCTCCCAGGTCCCTTCCAACTCTGTTATTCTGAATGCTATTTATTATGGCAAGTTTTTTTTTTAAAAAAAAAATTTTTTTGTTGCTTTTCATGCGTTCAAGCCTGCCATGCTTCACTGACTCTTCCCCCTCTCTTTTCTCTTGCTCTCTCATTCTAGCATGAAGAGGCGTCCTAATTCTCTGAACATCCCCCTCACAGATGATATGGTACGTGGGCAGGTGGGGGCCAAGATTGCCCCCGCAATGGACCACTGGCACCTGAGTGACCTCAGTCAGCTGCAGTCCAACTCCGTCTACAAGGTTTTTTTTACAACTATCATGGAAACGAGAGCTTCCCTGCCTATTTGTCAAATTACTGTTTTCCATCAGGGGAGAAGGACCCCTTGTGTCTGTAACCCTTTGCAGCCTAAGCCATTTCCCCCCCCCTCCCAGCCCGTTTGCTTGCTTAACTTTTTCTACCTTTTCAGGAACAGGCAGCGTACGGCCCTTCTACATCTTCCAGCATTCCTCCCTTTTGGTTATCCAGGTTGGGTCCATTGGGAGCTTCAGTTTAGCAATATTAGAAGGACCTCAGAATATTTTATGACCAGATGCAGAAAGTCTTTTCATGCTCATTTGCTACCCTTCATATTTTGGAGCATCCTCCGAGGTGAAGGCCCAGCTCCCTAAGGGCAGAGAAGAAAGATGGGGCCAAAATGGATATTCCTATAGTTGGAATGGCCTCAAAGACCATCAAATTCAAGCGCTTAAGCAACGATAGAATGTGGGGAAGTAGAAATTCTAATAAAAGGAAGGGAACCCTCCCTTCAGGAACAGTCCTTTCCCTGATCAGAAAATCTGGATATTATATCCAGTGTTGAATCAATTTTCCCTTTCTTGTGGTTTCAGTCTGATAATTCTCCTCTGGAACCTGCAACATTTGTGCCTCATTCTTTCAAGGGTGGGATTTTTATAATTTAAACCATCCATATTACTCTTCTCCCTTTTCAACAAGAATGTAGTTTATTAGCCTTAGTCCTGGAAACAACATAGAATAGCAGGCTTGTTATGGCTTTATCTCTTTCTGAGAACTTTACTTCTCCATCATTTGCTGGTAGTGAAGCAAACCTCTGTGCCAACAGCCAATCACCATAGAGAGCCCAGAACTCTGGAAGAAAATTAATACTTTCTGCACAGGAAACGCACTATTGTTAAGTTAAATGATCTTCTCATGTTTAATCAGAGATGGACTGTTTTGACTCTCACCAGCATACGATGTAGGTGACAACAAGGCCTACCTTCCTGAAGACATAAACGGCTGCAAAGGGTTAAGCAGTCATCTTTTCATGGTCTTCATTGTCATTGATATGAATGTGACTTTTAAAAATTAGCAATATCTTTATTTAGCTCAAGCTATTTTGCTTCCATTAGACAGCTACCCCAAACCAGGTGTTGAACTGGTTGCTGCTGAAACAACACTAAATGGGAAGTGCTTGAACTTGAGGGAGAGAAGACTCCATTTTGCTGTCTTTCTTTCATCCAAAATTTTATACCGGCCATGAAGAAAGAGGCTCTGTTTGCACAGTCTCATTGTGCTGTTGGAAGAAAGGTAGTAGGTGGTATCTCCATTTGCGTGCATTCAACAGGGAAAAGACCAGGTTAGCCATGAACTTCCTGCTCCAGGTAGTCTTACCAACTGTCAAATCCTGCCTAGATTGGCCCACAGGTTTTGCAAAGCTGACATCCATTTTCTGGAATCCTCAGGATGGCTGCACAATTAACGGGCTGCTGTTGGTGTAGCCTGTGTGACATTTAGTTGAATGAAGGTAAACACAGTGTCTCAGGATAATGCTACGAGATCCAGTCTCGGTCGGTCACTAGGACCAAAGGTTTAGTCTTCCAAATTTTCAGGCTCGTGCTGGAGCCCATCATCAGGGAACTTCTCTCTCTCTCTCCAGAATACGTGCACTGGGCTGTCCTACGCATTGTATTTATATGGTTCCTGGTTGTGTGTGTGGCTTTTAATTGTTAATTAGGGTGTTGACTCCATGTTCTGACCCAGCTCCCCGAACACGACAAACCCTCTGTAGTTAAATCAATGATTCCTTTATTACCGTGTTTCCCTGAAAATAAGACCTCCCCCGAAAATAAACCCTTCCCCCAAAAATAAGCCCTCCCCCCAAAATAAGCCCTCCCCCCGAAAATACCATTTCCTCTGGTTAAGGTTAGGGAGACAGAGCTGGAAATCAGGTAAGACGGCAAGAGGAGCCCCGTCTTGCTCCACGCGCCCCAAAATAATAAGACCTCCACGAAAATAAGGCCAAGCGCTTATTTCAGGGTTCAAAAAAATATAAGACAGGGTCTTATTTTCGGGGAAACACGGTAGGAGTGCCAGCAGCTCAGCAAAAAGTTTCTCTCTCACCGCAGGCTAAGAAGTCTGTCCAGCTGGGAGATGAATAGTTGTCTGCCCCATCTATTCATCTCCGCCCCCTGCCTTTTATCCCCAGAGCTAGGGTGGGGCTTCGCTAGCAGCGGTGGCTCTTCTGTCCCAAGGATCGGGCCACGGCTTTCCACTGCTCTCCTCTCCTCTGCCTTCTGCGCATCCACGCGTCAGGCACTGGACCCAGCTGTTTCTCCTCTTCCTCATCAGCCACCTCCAGACCTGGGGGATGTTGACTCTTCATCTGAGGGCTGACGGATGGCCCAGGCTCTGCCTCTGTCTCTCTCTCTCTGAAAGCTCCATTCCCTCTTCCCCCTTGGAGCTCTCAGGTTGCCTTGATGCTGACCCTGACTCCCATGCCGCCTCCTCCTCTGATTCGGCTGCTGGAGGGGCCAGCGGCCGACAGGCCACAACACTCCAGTTGACTCTTACGATTCAGTAGTCCTTTTATATAATGATACACAATCCTGGAAGGCAACCTCTAGTGTCTGAAGATGTTTCTTACTGATCTTTTGAAAATAACCTTTTCTCATTTTCAGGGAGAGATTAGTTTCCATAAATAGTCAGTTGAATCTATTGTCCCCATATACGATGGTCTTGCTTTAGGTTCCACCTAAACTCATTGGGTTCTTTTGATGTACCCTGCTAGATGTTTTCAATAAGAATCAGACAAAAAAGCAAATTGACAATTTAAATAAAGGAAAGAGAGAAAACTGGTTAATAACTAATTTTAACAGAACAGAGGTCTGAGAACAGACAGTAGTGGTTCAGCTCCTAACCAGTTGCACTGCTTTCCCGACAGCAGTTAATTTCCCCACCCCCTCAGTTTGGAACTGGTGATGGTAGAGATAAAAATTTTTTCTAAGTCGGCTGGATAACACCCTAGGCCTGTATGGTCTAAAGCCTGTTGTAAGATTGCTTTAGACCAGTGGTAGAGAGTCCATTGTCTTGGTGATATTGTTGGACTCAAAATTGATATCTGTCTCAGCTGCTAGATTTCTTGATTGCTATTAGTTGAAACATAAGCAACCTGCTGCCCACCAAATGTTATGAACTTCTTAACGGCAGGGGTTATTGGGATTTGTTCAGAATAAGTAGGGGACAATGAGTTGCTTATCTCCAGTTTAATATATTGGAGTTCTTTTGGAGTTGACTAAAAGGAGCCCGTAATTAATTATGCACCCTACCGTGTATGGGATACGATATGGATTTTATAGCATATTTAGAGGTTTTAAGTCTGAGAAGAAGTTGTAAGGAGTTGCAGCCCCTTCTGGGTACCACTGTTACTGACTTAATTTTGGAAGCTCATTGCAAGTGAATAGAGATGTAGCCAGAGTAATCTAGCCCAGGGGTCTCCAACCTTGGCAACTTTAAGACTTGTGGACTTCAACTTCCAGAATTCCTCAGCCTGCTGGCTGAAGAATTCTGGGATTGAAGTCCACAAGTCTTAAAGTTGCCAAGGTTGGAGACACCTGATGTAGCCCACTTCTAGCCTCCCGCTGGGCAGAAGGACAATTGCAGCGGGGGGGGGGGAAAGAGTTTTGTGCACTTGCTCAGCTGGCTTTGGCAATGCCAACATTCAGGCCCCAACAGATTCATTTCAAGACCTTGCAGTCCTGACAGCAAAGATGTTCCTCAACCATGAAACTTTGTGTCACACTGTTGTTCATTTCGTGGTTTCCATTACTGCTGCTTGGCATCTTACGCTCATACTTCTTAATGCTCCAAAGGCAACAATAGAGCCAGGGGGAAAAAAAAAGATTGGTCTGGATATCTTGCCTTTTTTTTTTCTTCTCTCCCCTCTCTGCAAACCCCGTTGCACACCAGTGTCCACCTGATGAAATGTCAGAATCCGGACAGTCCTCTGCAGCCGCCACGCCCAGCACCACGGGAACAAAATCGAATACCCCCACGTCCTCGGTGCCCTCGGCTGCTGTGACGCCCCTGAATGAGAGCCTTCAGTCGATGAACGAGTACGTCACTTCCAAAAACAACAAACGGTCGCGGGAGAAACGGAACAGCCGAAACATGGAAGTTCAAGTGGTCCAGGAGACAAGGAACGTGAGCATAGGTAGAGTTGGTGTATCTGCTTAACTCGTTTCCTGAACTTCTTAGCTTCTCATCATCAACCTGGCTGGTTTTGCGGTCCTGAAATTAATCTGAAAGACCCTAAATAGCTAGGGACCAAAATACTTGAGCTAATGATTTCATCAGTGTAGTTTAGTTGAGGCAGGTAGTCCTCGACTTACGACCACAATGGAGACCAAATTTTCCTCTGCTAAGCAAGGCAGTTGTTAGTTGAGTTACACTCCATTTTACAACCTTTTTAGCCAGGGTTGTTAAGCGAATCACTACAGTTGTTAAATGAATCAGGTGTTAAATGATGTGAATCACGTCATTAAGCATTAATCTGGCTTCCCCCATTGACTTTGTTGGTCAGAAGGTCGCAAATGGCTGTCACATGACCCCCGGACACACTAACCATCATAAATACACAACAGTTGCCAAGTGCCCAAATGTTGATCATGTGACTGTGGGGGTGCTGTGAGAGTTGTAAGTGTGAGGAGTGGTCGTAAGTCGCTTTCTTCAGTGCTGTTGTAACTTTGAATGGTCACTAAAGGAATGGTTGTAAGTCGAGGACTATCTGTATGTGAGAGAGACAAGATGGCATGCATTGTGGATTGCGGCTGAGTGATATTTCTGTTGCCCTAAAACACAGATTGTGTTACTCGGTGTCTATGGAGATTCTCAGTCATCCAGGTCATGGTTGTCCCAAAAGGTGCTTTTTCAAGAAGCAACAGGACTTTCTTGTCTTTCTTTGAAGACGTTTCGCTTCTCATCCAAGAAGCTCATGCCCAATATTTCCTAGTCGTACCACAAATAATTACAACGATCTAACACAAATTGATTTTACAGAAGATAACGTTGCAAAGGCATTACGCAACCTAAAACCATCTCTATCTATTGGACCTGATGGACTATGTGCATATTTCTTAAAAAAGCTCTCCACAGCCTTAGCTGAACCTCTTAGCATAATCTTCGATAAATCTTTCAGGACTAGCTCCTTACCCAACTTATGGTCACTAGCCACAGTCATCCCTATCTTCAAAAAAGGAGATCCCAGCAACGTCGAAAATTACAGACCAATCTCATTATGTTGCGTCACCTGCAAAGTCATGGAATCAATCATAAACCAATCCATTACCCTCCACCTA
>QLTV01012196.1:211123-251922 GCA_003457575.1 Thermophis baileyi
TCCTTCCCCCTGGAGTGGGGTGGGAATGGAGATTTTGCAGTATCCTTCCCCCTGGAGTGGGGAGAGAATGGGGATTTTGCAGTATCCTTCCCCTGGAGTGGGGAGGGAATGGAGATTTTGCAGTATACTTCCCCTGCCACGCCCACCAAGCCACACCAAGCCCACCAAGCCACGCCCACAGAACCGGTAGTAAAAAAAATTGGATTTCACCACTGGCCAGAACTCATAAGGAGAAGAAGATAAGGAAACAGAGGAAAAGAAAGTGAATTCACAGAAATCAAAATGGATAGATGAGATGGGAGTGGAAGAGAGAGAGAGAGAGAGAAAACAAAAACAAAAACAAAAGAAAGGGATGTGGCGGAGAGAGAAAGAAGCTGTGCTTTCACTTAACTGTTCTTCTAGCTCCTGGAAACATGGTCCCTGAGACATCATCCCCCCCCCCCAATGCAACCTTTAATAGAAAAAGGTTTACCAACCCCGGTTTACTCTCTTTGTTGCTTCCAGTTTTACATCCTTCTGCTTCTCCAAAGAAAGTAAAAACACTAGCATCTACTCTCTCCAAAGAGAGTAAAAATGCTAGGACTTTCCTCGCACCAACCTCCTCCTCCAAGAGAAGACGAGCTCTTCCTTAGAGTTTGGGTGTCTCTATGTTTTAATACTACAGAAATGGGCCTGCACCCCCAGGGTTGAATCCAAGATATTTTATGCCCTTTAATCCTATTTCATTGCCTTTGAGAATGATTGAATAAGTAATGGAGATCTTTAATTTGGTTGCAGCCTATGAAAAGGCACAGTTTGATTCCGATGGTTCCTTCCCCCAAACTTTCTGTTTGTTTGTTACTTGTGTATCTTGCCTAGGACAGGCCCAGAAATCTTGTTCAATAGGAGGAAAGATTCTTGCTGTTATAACATTAAAAACAGGGTCCTAGAGCAACAGCATTCTTCATCTGCTATGTTCCAGTTCAGAGAGGAGAGACGGATCCCCAAATTCCTTGTTCCCCGAATGCAAGGAGCTCTTCCCAAAACCTCCCTCTCATTCTCTCAAAAGGAAAGAACATTTGGATCTAACCCACAAAAACAGGGCATATGATTTTGATTTGGGTTTCTTTAGACAACCCTTTAGAAGAGAATATTTTGTAGCTCCAGGTTGAACTAGGGAGTTCCTGGTGCCCTCCGAGCTTGGTTTTTTTTCTTGCAGATGTTTCATTACCCAATGTGAGGGACGGTGCCCATGGAGGGAAAACTGGGTTGATGGACTACAGCAAAACAACAGTTTTCAAGGAAGGGGGGAGCACATTCCAGAAAGGGGGTGAGACAAGAGGCAGCACAGCCTGGAGCTGGATAGGAGACAGAGGAAGAGAATTAGAATAGCCATTCTCTAGACTCTCCTACGGCATATCCATTGCGCTAGGAGTAGTAAGGGTTTAGTTTGGCAAGATTCTGTCTGCTGTGTGTAAGCAGATAAAGAACTCTGACTGAATTGTTCCACATTGTTCTTGGCCTTGGCCTGACACCCAACTAAGTAACATCTTAAGCTTAACTAGGCAACCCAATTAGGTAAACTCATTCATTCACACGGAAGATGTTACCTAGTTGGATAATGAAACATCTGCAAGAAAACAACCAAGTTCAGAGAGCACCAAGGACTCCACAGACAACACTTTATTTACCAAAGGAGGAGAAGGTTTTGGGGCAGATGTTCTTTCGAAATCAGAAGGGAGGGTGCTCCTTCAAACTTTCGGCCCAGAAGTTATATTCTTCTGGAACTTCTCTAGGCTGTATTTTCTACTATCACATCTGACGAGCTGAAAGGTGGTTGTTACTCAGGTGGAGAGAACAATGGTGGCTTCAGGAGTTGTCACTTGATTGGTTTCACTCAAGAACCAGGTCCTTCTGCTAAGCTGGATCAGACCGGTGAAGAATTGCCTTGCTGTCATGTAAATGATTTTTTCATACACATACGTGCTAAGACGGTATCACCATTTGCTGAGTTGTATTTAATGGCTGCTTTTTCTCTCTCTCCCCGCCCTCCCCTTCCCCTTCCCCCCTTTTTTTTCTCTTCTGTATCTTTTCCCCTCTGGATCCTTTGCTCCTTCCCTCCCTCTTCTCTCATATGCAATGACTTTCATAGTACGGGATGATTTCTTTGGTAAGGCGAAAGCCAGTTTTAAAACCTATGGGTGTTCCCCTTTCCTTTCACTTGGCATCTCTTCATCCTTTTTTGTCTTCTTTCTGGGATTCCTTGGGACTTGGTTTATGTTTTTGTATTGATCCCTGTGATGGTAATGAAGGTGCTTTTTTTTTTTGGGAGAAGCAGATCTTCTTCAGTTGCCATCATCTAGGAGGTATTGTCCTCTCCTCTTCTCTTGGGACTTAGGTGGTTATCCGCTTTGATGTTTCAAGCAGCTTCCAAGAGGGGGCCATAAAAATGGGTCCTTCCCCCCCCCACACACATTTCTTTCTTTCAGAAACTCTGCTCCTAGGGCAAGCTGATGGGAAGATCTGTCTAAGCAGCCCACTTCCTTGTGATTCGTTTACCTTGACATGTTGTGCTGATGGTTTGGGCAGTTTTTCTGACTGATGGTCCAAACGTTTCTTTTCAAAATCACACATTTCAGAAAATAATGTGGGGGGAGGGGAAAAGGCTTTTCCTGAATTGCTAATTTTCTGCATGTAGAGATGTTCTATCATAGCTTCTTTCCAGCATCAGGTCATCTTCATTGCAGATCTTTAAAAAAAGAAAAGAAAAGAAAAGAAATAGAATGTTAAAATACAGGCAACTAATTCTGAGGGATCTACTCAGAGATGACCAGATGATTATTGATGAAATTTCCGACTCCTATTTAGAAATATAAATAAGCTTTAAACTTTAAACTTTAAACTATTTGTTTAGCGATATTGTTGATTTAAAAACTCATCTTTCTATTCTAAATTGGAGAAGGTCGTATCTAAAGAAACTTGCATTCAAAGTCTGCATTAAATATCAGGATTGGATGGCATGGACCAAGTCCCCCATTCTTACAAGAGTCCCCATTGCTCACCTTTTCTCTCTGAATGTTCAAGGAGTGCTAGAATGAAGAGTAGACGCCTCATTCTTGGACTCTTCCACTAGCCAGATTGGACTCAGAAGGAAAAGGCAAGACAAGGAGCAATTCCTTGTTAACGTCCCCAAAGATTTAGTTCTTGGTTGTGCCCTACGAAATGGTGTGCAGATCAAATGCTGCCTGAAACATCAAAAGGGACTAATCTCTTCATGTCCTCTCAACACAACTGCAGCTGCTTTTCCATTCTCCCTGGGAAGTGGGCATTCCTCTGCCATCTCTAACTCATCTCCATCTGATTGTGGGAAGAAGGTTTGTGCACTGCCCTGGTGTGTTGTGATGTGTTCTCACTTCTTATGTATGCTCCCATGATTCTCTTGTTAACTTTTCATTTGTCCTGAGTGTACATTTGTCCCATGAAAGCAACCTAAACAGACCTCACATTTAAAAAACAACAACACCAAACCAGTTTATTTTTCCTACGCAGTGTGAAGTAGAAGAGAGTTTGGATGCTGGCAGAGGTTGGCTATGGATCTCTAGAAGACCTCTTCTTTTAACATCTGGAACTGGGACGAAATGATTCAAAGTAGTACCATTTCCATTTTGTGATAGAAGAAATCTATTTCTTCTCTGTTGAATTCTCAGTGCATTGAAGTGAAATCTGCCCTATAAAGAATGAACTTCAATGCAATTTAATTGGCTGCAAGGATAGGACCATACACAGGAAGCTTTTCTTTGTATAACTTATCTTAGATAAAGCTTAGGTGGTTCCAAGGCCGCCAAATGACTCTTCCATGGTTTGAGGTCCATCTAAATCAGAGGTAGCATCTCAGTTTATTCAATCACTTGGGAGAGAAAGGTTGTTATTTGTGGAAAAACCCTTAAAGATTCTTAAAAACTAAAGACTGCCATGTTTGGAATGCACCTGTGGAATTCCTTCTGCCATATGCCTCTAGATTTCTAGAAAAAGCAATTCAATATCATGAGAATACAGATCTTTCACTGGCCTTAATAAATTGGGCAGTTGTCCTCTGGTTGAATGAATGCTTTATGTCAACGAAGTATCAGGTTAAAAAAGAGCCAGGTGAAAGATGGGTTATAAGAACCTGAAGGCCTTGTAATAGGAGGACCAATTTAGCAATTACATGTTGAAATATGTAATGAAATACAAGTAGAAATATGAGGTCTCCTTCAGGTTGAGCATAGGTTTGGTGGACTTCATGGCCACCTTCATTGGGAAAAGTATGGAAATGAGAGATTGTACTATTAGGAACTTTTCTTGCTTTCTCAGTCTAGCCTGCCTTCCAGAATTTCCTTCCGTGTATTTCCGATCCAGAGGCAAACCAGGACCAATCCTATTTAGGATTTTTTAATTCAGCCAAGGTTGACCTGTGAAGAAGGCAAATTAAGCTTCCCTTGATATAAGCTCTTGATAACCTCAAAGACAAATTGCTAGGTTGTTCTTGCCAGCAGTATGAAGGTGATTTGCCACTGGTTTTTTTTTCCCCCTGGCAAGCTTTTTTGGACTTCCCAGCCTAGCTCATAGTCCTTGATTCCTTAGTGGTTTTCTGTCCAAACAATGGCCAGGCCAAGGATGCTTGGTTTCCCATCCCATGATCACCAAAGGGGTTGCCATCGGCTGTTAAGCTGCAAAGAAAATTTTCATTATAATTATTCCTTGTTTGTATCAACTTTCCTTGAAGAGTAGCTTATATAGTCATTTTCTCCTTTTTTAAAAAAACAAAATTGCACCAATTCTGTTAAATACTTAGACTGTGAATGACGCTCAGTTTGCTTCTGGGCTAAACAAGAAAATGAACCTAGAGTTACTGAATTTAGTGTGTTGACCTCTGCCCCGTTCTGCCTTTGCAGAACCATGGTTCTTTAAATCCAGAGTGAAAGCAAGCCAGTGTAGTTTGAACTGGTCCTTAGCTAGACTTTTAAAAAACTGACAGCTATTTAGAGATTAGGCAGCAAATCTGTGGTCCAGCATTTCAAGCACCCCAAATAATCTTCCACCTTAACTTCTGAAGGAAGTTTTGGGATGAATGGAACACATCTTCTGATGCCATTCCTTCCATTCTTTGTAACTAACGAGAAGCTTTTGAACAAGAAAGTTATATCTCTTCAAAAAGGAGAGAGCTTTTCTTTTCTTTTGCCAAAATGTATGTGTCAAAATTTGTATGGCTTTTATTTTATTTTTTTCCACCTCTCCCAGGAATGGGTAAAGAAGTGGGGAATCTCTTGATGGAGAATACGCAGCTGCTAGAGACCAAGTAAGACTCCTCCCTTTCTCCAGATAAAGTTTCCTGTTTTCTTGTGACTTTAGCATGAGTTCCTAGTTGACGAGGTGCTACGTGTGTCGGTTTTGTTCAGTTTATCTTGTGCTTGATTTCTTCATTCTGCTGAGATCTTTGCCCATTGGGGTTTTGCAGCTTTTTTCACCCAACCTACCCAATCAATTGTGGGACGCGGTGGCTCAGAGGCTAAGACGCTGAGCTTGTTGATCAGAAAGGTCGGCGGTTCGGCGGTTCGAATCCCTAGCGCCGCGTAATGGAATGAGCTCCCGTTACTTGTCCCAGCTTCTGCCAACCTAGCAGTTCGAAAGCATGGAAAAAATGCAAGTAGAAAAATAGGGACCACCTTTGGTGGGAAGGTAACAGCATTCCGTGCGCCTTCGGCGTTTAGTCATGCCGGCCACATGACTACGGAGACGTCTTCGGACAGCGCTGGCTCTTCGGCTTAGAAACGGAGATGAGCACCGCCCCCTAGAGTCGGGAACGACTAGCACGTATGTGCAAGGGGAACCTTTACCTTTACCTTACCCAATCAATTGGCAAAGGCAGAGGTGGGGAACATTTTCTGCCCATACCACAGCCTTTGTTATTCTTGGAGCCCCAGATATTGGTGGACTCCCAACAGCCATAGCCAGGTTGGGAAGGATTGTAGCTGACAATGTAGTGACCTCATTAGGAAAGACTGGAGTCTGTTTCTTTTGGTTGCCATTGATAGCTTGGCACAAAGGGAATCCAACTAATTAAAATGCAAGGTTTAGTTTAAATACCTTATGCTTTATCTATGACTCTCCACGATATCCCATCGTTCCCTTATGTTACCGATCGATATTCCCCCCCCCAAAAGTGTTTCCTATGATGCTAGCCGTATTCTGAGGCTGAATATATTTCTGTTTCTTTCGATGACTTGCCGTGCTCCAGAAATGCTTTGAATATTGTGAAGAACGACTTAATTGCAAAAGTGGACCAGCTGACAGGAGAACAGGAGGCGCTGAAAGGAGAGCTGGAAGCAGCGAAGCAGGCGAAATCCAAAATGGAAGCCCGTGTCAAGGAACTTGAGGAGGAGCTTAAAAAGTGAGTGGCCATCTGCTTTTGGGATTCATTTCTCAGGTGGGATTATTTCTCTAGGGTTGAAATAGATCAGGGGTGTCAAACTCGATTTCATTGAGGGCCGCATCAGGGTTGTGTTTGACCTTGGGGAGGCCGGGGTGGGCGTGGCCAGGGTGGGTGTGGCCAGGGTGGGTGTGGCCAGCTCAATGTCACTCGTGTCGGGGCACCTGTGGTGGCCAAGTGCTAAGGCAGGACTTCCCTCAGACCCTCCCTCCCTCTCATTATAATCCTTCCTTCCTTCCTTCCTTCCTTCCTTCCTTCCCTCCCTCCCTCCCTTCTTCTCTTCTCTTCTCTTCTCTTCTCTTCTCTTCTCTTCTCTTCTCTTTCCTTCCCTCTTCATTCTCCTTTCTTCTTCCTTCCCCTTTTTCCTTATCTTTCCTTCCTTGCTCTCTTCCCATCTTCCCATCTTTTTTCTTTGTCTTTCCTCTTTCCCTTTCTCCTTTCCTGTCCCTTCTTGGATGCTCAAATGCAAAAGGGGAAACATTTCTCCTATTGTTTTGGTTTTAGTTTGTTTTCATAGCCCTCTGCCAGCGAAAACGGAGCTCGGGGGTGTGTGCGCGAGCAGCCCTCCCGAGCTCCGTTCTTTCTGGCAGAGGCACCACGGGCCAGTCCTTTGCTGTTTCCAGGGTGGCCCCGTGGGCCAGATCCAAGCACCCCGTGGGCCGGATGCGGCCCCCGGGCCTTGAGTTTGACATCCCTGAAATAGATGTGGCATTCGGCAGCTGAGATAGTCAGCACTCCTAACTTAACCACCTAAACCTGCATGTAATCCCCAAGATTTAAAAACGGACAAGGAGAACTTCTAATGTTGTAGAGGAAAAAGACTTCCTGTAATCCATAGAGTCCTTTTGAAAGATTCACAAAATTCTACTGTGTAACTTTTACCTGTGTCCATTTTTTTTAAATTAAAATATTTAATGTTTCAACTTTTTGTAGCTTTATTTACAATGTCGTAAGCTGCCCAGAGCCGATGGACAGTGAGATGAGCAACGTATAAATTTCAATTTTTAATTTAACTTTCCAGATCTGATTTCCCCTCCATGTTATTGTTGTGAATGCAATTAAGAAATACAAGTCCATTGAATTGGGACTCGGAAATCACATCATGTTTTTGAAAGGATCGTAAAATTCTTGGTTACTCTTTTTATTTATCTATTCTTCGTGCCCTGAGCTGATTTACATCTTCAAGTTTCTCTCTTTTTCATATCAAGGGCAGCATTTATTTATTTATTTAGAAAATTTATAGGGCCGCCCAACTCACGCATGGTGACTCTGGGTGGCTTATAGAAATAAAACCCCAAATATAAAACGCAATAAACCTTCCATCAAACTAATCACTCGATGGGCTCCATACCACTCGGGAGTCCCCAGGCCCACTGACAAAACCATCTTCAAGGCCTTGCAAAAGAGTATCAAGGTGAGGGCCAATCTTAGCTCCACAGGGATGATGTTCCACAGGGAGGGAGCCATGACAAGAAGGCCCTTCTTGACCCCACCAGATGGACCTCCTTAGGAGAGGGAACCTGCAACATCCCATGCTTCCCTGCTCTGGTGGGTCGGTTAGATGTGACTAGGAAAATACAAATAATCTTCAAATAATCTGGCCCCAGGCCATGCAGCCACTATAATGGCTAGTTTATCTGTTAGAAAGCATGTGGATTGACTCTAGTTTCCTAAGAGACACTTCCTGTCTTCCGACTATTCTCAAGATGATGCAAAGATGTCTACTAACTTTTCTTAGATTTGGGGGACAGGAAAGAAACCAACCTATCTGATGATTGGAAATTCAAGGGGATTTTTTTTTTCTGTTCTGCCTTTGTGTAACCTCTGGACTTGTTTCATAAATTTCATTCTTCTTCCCCTCCAGAGTGAAATCGGAGGCGATAGTTGCTCGCCGAGAACCCAAAGAAGAGGTGGAGGATGTAAGCAGCTATCTCTGTACAGAATTGGTATATTACATTATTAAAATGCCTAGGGAAAGAGGGGATTTGGGGAGGGAGGGTCTTTCTTTTCCATTTCCTTGAATAACGATCCTGAAATTATGACATCACTGCGCGTTTTCATCGGAGCATTGCCATGTCCATGGTCACTGTGGTGGAGTGTATTCTCATGATTATTGGAATAGATAACTTGTCAACCAGTCATTCCCGAATGACATTCACTGTATAGGTTTAGTGTATTGAAAACATCAGGAAGACTCATTCTCGAAAAACTGATTAGTAGTTACAGGAGGCTGCTTTAAGAGTTAATCCCTCCTCCTCCTTTCTTTTTCTGGTCTCATACTGTCTCATGCAGAAGAGTCAGTGGCTTTAGAAAACCCCCCCCCCACATGTATGAAATAGTTGTAGACTGCATGCGTCATCTTGTTCGGCCTTTGAAATCCAAGGTAAAATAATGTAATCATCCAATTCACACAACCTATGAATGCTCTAAGAAGGCTGGTTTTAATTTTGTGTATTAACAGCGTGTTTCTTCGGTCTTCTGTCTAACATGGTTACTTTTGACCCACATGTATGCACTTTTCTTTTTCTGATGCAAAATTCTCCCAATGTTCCGCGTGTTATGGAATAAGCAGACATAATAAGTGCTAAATGGCAAGCAACAGTCATGCTACTGTGGTCCTGATCCCGGGGCCAAAATATCTGCGAAATTGTTTTTAGATATTTTAAAAATTGAGTATAATGCATGGATATGAATGAGCATATGATACAGGAGGGGATTTGAGCTGTATCTAAGCAATAGTTGTATAGCAATTAAGATCCTTATTTCTATCACATTTAAGATCCTTCTGTCTAGTGCTTTAAACAGCTTTCCCTTCAGCATTTCATCCCATTTTTCCCAAAGCTTCCCTCCTCTGTGTTAAAGCTGTTCAGTGGGTAGATTTAACTTAATTCAATTCGAACCTAGTACTAACTCTTACTAATATCTGAAGACAGGAAATTAAGCCTGGATGTTAATATTAGTTTGCAGAAAAATCTGTTAAGTAGGTTGGTGCAAAATGTTCCATTCCATGGATTTCGAGAACATTCTGTTTCTTCTTAAGACGTTGGTGAGCTGGCCATTCTTGGTTGGGCTAGCAGGAATTATGTTGAGAAAATTTTCTTCCAGAAAACTGCTGGACCACTTTTAAGTAACCTGATTGGTGTGGTCTACAGGAGGAAACAGAATCTGCCAAAGTCTCCTGAAACATTTTTGTCTCTAAAATAAAACATTTCTATCCGTAGTTAAACATTTCTGCCTTGTAGTTAAACTTTTGTTGCTTCTTCAGATAAATGCTAGTCTTCACTAAATGGGTTTGAGCTGATTTTCAGAACCTACAGATAACTGGGAGGGAGGGATTAACAGAAAACCCAAAGGGAACAATTTTTTTTTAACTTCCTTCTTTGGTGTTGTACTAATCTCCTTCCCCTTCCATTTCCCATGGGTTGAAGTCCTCCTCCTCCCCCCTGCAGGACAACATCCCTATTGCTCAGAGACGGCGCTTCACCCGTGTGGAGATGGCTCGCGTTCTGATGGAGCGCAACCAGTACAAAGAAAGGTTGATGGAACTGCAGGAGGCTGTCAGATGGACAGAGATGATCAGGTGAGGATGGGCCTCTCTCAGGGGTGAAATCCAGCAGGTTCTGATAGGTTCTGGAGAACCGGTAGTGGAAATTTTGAGTAGTTCGGAGAACCGGTAGCGGAAATTTTGAGTAGTTCGGAGAACCGGCAATACCACCTCTGGCTGGCCCCAGAGTGGGGTGGGAATGGGGATTTTGCAGTATCCTTCCCCTGTCACTCCCACCAAGCCACGCCCACAGAACCGGTAGTAAAAAAAAATTGGATTTCACCACTGGCCTCTCTGGTTGCAGTATTAGAGGTGGGTTGTTTTTGTTTTTTGTTTTTTTTACTGTTAATGGCAGTATTGCTGGCTAACTCTGCCCACTGCCAGGAGTTCGATCCTGACCGGCTCAAGGTTGACTCAGCCTTCCATCCTTCCGAGGTGGGTAAAATAAGGACCCAGGTTTGTTGGGGGCAATAGGCTGACTCTGTAAAACTGTTTAGAGAGGCCTGTAAAGCACTGTGAAGCAGTATGTAAGTCTAAGTGCTATTGCTATTGCTCTTCATTTTCTCCTGCCCCCCTTCCCCCCCCCCCTTCCCCCCCCCCCCCCCTCCCTCTCCCCCCTTGACTCAACCTTCCATCCTTCCGAGGCTGATAAAATGACCCAGATTTTTGGAGGCAATATGCTGACTCAGTAAAACTGCTTAGAGAGGGCTGTCAAGCTCTGTGAAGCAAGATATAAGTCTAAGTGCTATTGCTATACACATACACATTGCACTGATTTGTATCTGAAGCAAGCAGTGAGTTCCATAACAGCCAAAACTGAATTACAAGTAGCTCTTGTATTTACAATCACGATTGGGTCCAGAGCTTCCATTGCTAAGCAAGGTGATTGTTAACTGAGTCACGTCTGATTTTACAACCTCTTTTGCCATAGTTGTTAAGCGAATCACTGCAGTGGTTAGGTGAATTATGCCAGCATTAATCAATTTCAGCTTCCCCCATTGACTTGGCTTGTCAGAAGCTGTCTGGGAAAGTTGCAAAGTAATCACATGACCCCAGGACGTTGTTGTTTTTTAATTGCCATTGTAACTTTGAACTGTCACCAAATGAATGGTTGTAAGTCAAGGACTGCCTGTATTTCTCCCTTCCTTTCCCTTCCCAATCCACTTTTCTTTTTTCTGATTTTCACTGTTCTTCCTCCACCCCCTCTCTCCCCCCACCCCAAAATCACCAGGTCCCTCAGGAATCTCTCCTTACTGTTGGAAGTCTCAACTGGTTATATGCAAATGTATTTTGAATTGATGCGAGGTTCAAAGGGAGTCTCCACCTTGTAGTCCAGGGGTGTCAAATTCAAGGCCCGTAGGCCGGATCCTGCCCGCAGAGTGCTTAGATCTGGCCCGCGCGGCCGCCCTGGAAACAGCGAAGGACCGGCCTATGGTGCCTTGCCAGCGAAAATGGAGCTCGGGAGGGCTGCAGGAGGCTCGGGAGCCCGTTTTCACTGGCAGAGCGCTCAGCCCACCACAGGCGCCCCCGAGTGACGTCAAGCTGGCCACGCCCACCCTGACCCCCCAGAGGTCAAACACAACCCTGATGCAGCTCTCAATGAAATTGAGTTTGACACCCCTGTTGTAGGGCTATCGATCCTGTTTCAGAACCTTGGACAAGGCCCAGCAGGAAGACATTTTGCAAGGGATCAGTGGCCATTATTTAAAAAAAAAAAAAACAGTAAGAATTTAGTTCTGGTGATTTCCCTGTAACATTTGCTAAAGAAGTAAAGTGAGCAAGTACATGAACAATGACCCAATGACCCTAAAAACTGTTCACATTTTCACAAATAAGATGAACAGCTAAATTACTAGATGCCTGCCGAAATGTCAGACCTCCTTTGCTCCCTGGCTTCTTTTAGTTCTGGCATTTGAAATAGACTACTAGTAGACCTGGGAGCTCCATACAACCATTAATAGCATTTACCTGGGGATATAGACTTCTTAGTTGGTCAAGCTGTCCTAAGTTGGGGATTGTGACTAGTCAGCGGGTAGCCATAGGAAAACTTTCATCAGTAAGGTGAAACACAACATACAGGTGATATAATTTAGCAGAGGATGATGCCAAACTGGGCTCTTGTTCCAATTTTCTCCTTTTGATCCTCTACTTCAGTGTTTCTCCACTTTGGCAAATTTAAGATGGGTGGACTTCAACTCCCAGAATTCGCCAGCCAGCAATGCTGGCTGAGGAATTCTGGGAGTTGAGTCCACCCATCCTAAAGTTGCTAAGGTTGAGAAACACTGCTCTAATTGGAGAGGAGATGTTTTACACCTCCACATCTAGTGAGGCCACCTCCTTCTTTTAGGCAAAGCATTTAAAGGAATAAATAGCAGTGGGAAGGGTCACTGTGACCACCAGAAAATCAGCTGAATTTGTGATTCTACCCAGTGATGGATGGGTAGGCAAGACATCTTTTTGTCATGTGCCATTTCTGAATTTTCCGTTTCTGTTCGTCTGCAGAGCTTCCCGAGAACATCCTTCCGTTCAGGAGAAGAAAAAATCCACCATTTGGCAATTGTAAGTAGCAGAGCTTACTTGTGAGATGTCAGCAAAGAGACTTGGGTTCATAGGATATTCTTGCAGTATAGTATAATATGCAAAGTATTTGGCATTTATGATCTACACCTGATCTACACCTATGCACACCTAGAGTACTGCATCCAGTTTTGGTCACCGCACTATTAAAAAAAAGGTGTTGAGACTCTAGAAAAAGTGCAGAGAAGAGCAACCAGGATGATTAGAGACTAAAACATATGAAGAACAGTTGCAGGAACTGGGCATGGCCAGTCTAATGAAGAGAAGGACCAGGGGGAGACATGATAGCAGTCTTCCAATATTTGAGGGGCTGCCACAGAGAGGAGGGGGTCAAGCTATTTTCCAAAGCACCTGAAGGCCAGACAAGGAATGATGGATGGAAACTGATCAAGGAGAGATTCAACCTGGAAATAAGGAGGAATTTTCTGACAGAGAGAGCAATCAACCAATGGAACAACTTGCCTTCGGAAGTTGTGGGAGCTTCATCACAGGAGGCTTTCAAGAAGAGATTGGAGTGCCATTTGTCAGAAATGGTGTAGGGTCTCCTACTTGGGCCAAGGGTTGGACTAGATGACCTCCAAGGTCCCTTCCAACTCTGTTAATCGGAATATCTCTAAAGGCAGCCTTTTTTTGCAAATGGCTCCCTGAATAGCACTGGGAAGAGGCCTCAGGCTTTACCCACTTAAGGAGGATTCAAACAACCTTTATGTAGGACTATAATAAAGACTGATGAGGAATGATGTCAAGTGCCAATCATCTTATCTTATTCATAACACGGGTTAGATTTTCTGCTTATCGTGAGTATACACAGTTAATAAACCAAAATTCTCACAGGTCAGTTTTCGTGGCTGGTTATTTCCTAGCTTGCATTTAAAATACACGTGCTAATTTAAGACAGCATCTGCAAATGCCTAAGCAAGCAAGTAGGGAAGCTTCCTTGAGGAGGCTCAGAGAAGACCTACACTGCCCAAGGCCTGTTTTGAGCAGGAAATATGTCAGATTTGGAATTCATAACACCTTGCCTTTATTCTGTCTGTATTCTCTCTCCCTCCCCAGCTTCAGCCGATTGTTCAGTTCCTCCTCCAGCCCTCCACCAGCAAAACGGAGCTACCCATCAGTGAATATCCACTACAAATCTCCCACAGCAGCTGGGTTAAGCCAGCGTCGCAGTCACACCCTGTGTCAAATATCTGCCGGGAACCGAACTCTTGAGTTTTTCCCAGATGAGTAAGTTTGGCTCTGATTTTCTTTGCCAGAAACTAGAAGGGCTGCTTAGCAGTGTGTGCTTTTGTAGAAGAGCTGAGTTAAACTATGGTAGCAAAAAAATAATAATCAGGAGGAGTCTGATACCGTATTTCCCCGAAAATAAGACCAGGTCTAATATTAATTTTTGCTCCAAAAGACTCATTAGGGCTTATTTTCTGGTTAGGTCTTATTTTTGGGGAAATACGGTACTGAATGTGTCCGTCTGGCTGAGGATCTTAACTGAGGCTTATATTTGGGGTAGGGCTTTTATTAAGAGCATCCTGAAAAATCATGCTGGGGCTTATTTTCCGGTTGGGTCTTATTTTGGGAAAAACACGATAGCACCATTTATGACTAGCAATTAAAAAAACAAACTTTCACGT
The DNA here is from genome assembly GCA_003457575.1 of Thermophis baileyi. Lineage (NCBI taxonomy): Eukaryota > Metazoa > Chordata > Lepidosauria > Squamata > Dipsadidae > Thermophis > Thermophis baileyi. The sequence goes on from QLTV01012196.1 coordinate 225,321, forward strand.
AATTCATAAACGCTTAGGCTTTTTAATAATATTTGTTTAATCGGAAAAGGTTCTTCCAATCTCCTGCTGATTTTGAGAATTCATGCTGATAGGATGTCAGCAGAGCTTGCCTGTTCCACAGTTGGCTAGAAGGCCACAGTTGGAGATTTTCATTTCGGTTATTGTATGCTATTAAACAAATAAATATCACCCTTCCTCCTATTAGATTTAAATGCAGAACAGAACATTTAAAAAGAGGAAAACAAGTTTCTTTCTCTTACTAATATTGTATTTAGATGATGTGCACAGAGGAATAGGTTTGCAAAGAAGAGAGGAAATTTTCTCTAGTCCTAAATAATATGATTCTTGGGAGAAATGCTGGATTCTTGGGAGAAATGTAAAGAATGCTAAAATATTGCCTGTTGTGTTTAATTAAATAGTTTGGCCCATGACTGCCGGTGATCAATTTGCTGTGCAGGAAATTCTAGGGCAGGATTAAAGAACCAGGACCTCACTCTGATATTTCTGTCTTGGAAGTTGCATCAATCCAGTGTGTTGTCCATGCAGGTTGAAGGTGATAGGATTCAGTGCACACCCGACAGTTTTCCTCCTTGCTGTAAAATGTAATGGAATTTCTTTCCCATTGGGTAAATTCTGAGTCCTCTTAATAGAAAGCAGTTTTTCATGTCCTCACTTCCTATTTCAAAGGAGTTGATTACAGTTGACCAAAAATTGCTTAAGACTCCAGGCCACCCCTGTTCTGACGCACCATGGATTTTCCCCCCTTAAGGTGTAACTCTGTTTCCTTAGTTGAGGAGCTTTCTTTGTTTCCTCTGTTGTGTCTCTGTACAGTATATGGAGGTAGTCCTCAACTTACGATGGTTGTTTAGTGACCCTTTGATGTTGCAATGAACCCCCACAAAAATAATTGCAGTCCAGTTGCGAAATTATAATTAACCCCTCTAAAAATATTTGTGACCTGGTTCCGAAGTTCCAATGGCTGCACACACCCCTGTGGTCACGAGATCACATTTTGTTTGGGTGCTCAGCAAACCAGGCCACATTTACAGCTGTTTGCTGGGTCCCTTGGTCACATGACCATGATTTGCAATGTTTTTGCTGAAAGCCAGCGTTTACTTCCGATTTATAGCAAAAATGCCCCGTTGTGAACAATAGCTTCATTTAACGACTGTGGTGTTCACTTAATAACCAGGGATTCGCTGAATGAACCATGGTGATTTGCTTAACGACCACTGCTGGTCAAATGACGACGGGCTTTAGGACCATCAGAGGCAATGGCAGGCTCCATTACTGGCATAAATTGAGGACTTCCTGTACTGGATTTTTCCCTCTCTTCCTACCGCTATGGGACCTTTCCTTGTCCTCTTGGTCTGTCCTTGTCTTCCTCCTGATCCTTCTCTCCTCAGTGACTGCACATCATCGGCACGTCGTGAGCAGAAGCGAGAGCAATACCGTCAAGTCCGTGAACACGTCAGGAATGATGATGGCCGCTTACAGGCCTGTGGGTGGAGCCTGCCAGCCAAATACAAACAGGTAATGTTCCTTGGCTAAGAGACAGGGAGATGTGACAATTAGGGAGATGTGTCAACAAAGCCCTTCTGGCAGGAAGTGCGTTGTTCCCTTTCCACACTGATTCCTTTTTGTTGAGTTCCCAATTCTTTACCCTCAATACATTATAAATGATTTTAACAGCAATAGCAATAGCACTTGAGACTAATATACCACCCCACAATGCTTTACAGCACTCCCTTAACTGGTTTACAATGCCAGTGTATTGCCCCCAACAATCTGGGTCCTCCGCTTACCAACCTCGTAAGGATGGAAGAAGGCTGAGTCAACCTCGAGCCGGTCAGGATCAAACTTCTGACTGTGAGCAGAGTTAGCCTGCAATACTGCATTCTAACCACTGTGCCACCACGGCTCTGCATTAACAGGCCATAAAATTCAGTGGCAAAAAATTCTTCATCTTGAAATAGATTGATTCAGGTTGATTTTATAAATGTGTGTGTTTGTGTATTTTTGGGCTCTAAAAGCAAAATTTTGTGTTCAAACACGGTAAACCTGAAGAGCATACCGTGTTTCCCTGAAAATAAGACCCTGTCTTATATTTTTTTTTGAACCCTGAAATAAGCGCTTGGCCTTATTGCCATGCCATGCCTTGCTTATTATCAGTGGATGTCTTATTTTGGGGGAAACATGGTACTTTTCTGCCAAACAACAACATTTTGGACTTCGATAAAAGCCTAATGTTTTGTTCCTTATTTCTTTATTTTAAGCAATGTACAGACCATACTTACCAATGGTTGCTCAGGATCCCACCGCCTTCAGTGGAGCTTACTAAAAAGCATATTTAAAATAGCAACTTCACTTCTTTGGTCAATTTTCTTCAATTTATCCCTCTAGTAAGATGGGAGTACAATTCACATGGTTAAGCTTGTTACCTGAAGATGACAAGAATCAACATTTCCCAAAACCTCCAGCAACTTTCTTGCCCTAGAAACACACAGCTCTGTGCCAAGAATGAACTGTGCTGTCTCTTCATCCCCAACAGTTGAGTCCCAACGGTGGCCAAGAAGATAATCGGATGAAAAATGTCCCTGTGCCTGTTTACTGTCGCCCCCTAGTGGAGAAGGACCCTACCATGAAGGTAATGTCAACCGTGGGCAAAATTTTCCCTTTCTTACAATGGGAAGATTTCCACCCTGCAGGTCACTGACTGCTGAATCACACTTTTAGAAGACTTTACATCTATCAATCAATCAGAATAAAATCAGAAGGGACCTTGGAGGTCTTCTAGTCCAAGCTCCTGCTCAAGCAGGAGACCCTATGCCACTTCAGACAAGTGACTGTCCAATCTCTCTTCTTAAAAACCTCCAGTGTTGGATCATTTACAACTTCTGAAGGCAAGCCTGTTCCACTGGTTAATTATCCTCGCTGTTAGGAAATTTCTCCTTAGTTCCAGGTTGCTTCTCTCTCCTTGATTAGTTTCCACCCATTGCTTCTTGTCCTGCCTTCAGGTGCTTTGGAGAATAGGTTGACCTCCTCCTCCTTTGTGGCAACCTCTCAAATACTGGAATACTGCTATCATGTCCCCTCTTCAAGCATTTCATTGTGACACTATTCCTATCACTGTTGTGAACCACAACCTATGGACATATTGGCCCACCAATGCAGAAAGAAAGCCTGCATTTGGTCTCCCATGTTTTCTCCTTTATGTTTACAGTTATGGTGTGCAGCTGGTGTAAATTTGACCGGCTGGAAGCCCGGAGTGGAACCGGATGTTGCAAATGGTCAAAAGCCTGATCCGGGATGTGACCCACTTACCTGTGATCGAGAGACGGAAGGAGAGAATACGAAGAGTAATCACACATCTCCAGAAAAGAAAAAGGTTGGGCATATAGCTGACTCTGCACATATGTGTAGGCATTCTGGGGTTTTTTTTCCCCCCAGGGCTAGATAATTTGTATAAAACAATTTGAATTTTTCTGGGCTGGATAATTAGTATAAAACAATATCTTCCTGAAAGATAAAAGTCACATTGCATTTTAAGTCCTATCAATACTGTTCACTTACCGTATTTTTCAGAGTATAAGATGCACCTTTTTCCCCCCTAAAAGAAGCTGAAAATTTGGGTGCGTCTTATACTCCGAATGTAGCTTTTTCAAAGCTTTTTTTTCAGCCCTAACAAGGTGCTAACGATCTTCAGGCTTGCAGGCTTTTTTCATTGCTACTCCCTCCGAAGAAGGTTTTTTTAAGCCCTAACCAGGGGATAAAATAATGTGCTGAAGCTGACCAGACTAAGGACGCTAGCCGGATGAATAACTGGTAGGCAGATTTTTTCCCCTATTTTCCTCCCCAAAAACTAAGGTGCGTCTTATACTCCGGTGCGTCTTATACTCCGAAAAATACAGTAATTTCTAAGCATAATGAATATTGAAGCTTCAGCATTCATAAACATTTATTTCAATAAAACTAGCGGAAGTTGAACTTCGTTGCTGAAATAATGACTCTTGTTCAGGATTTTAATAGTCTGATTGAAATACCAAGTCTGCAGATTAGTGGGACAGTGCACAGATGAGTGAGAAGCTACTGTTCAGGTAGTAGACAGACCTCCCCAGGTGCATTTATGATTTGGATCCAGAATTCCAATGGCCACCCCTGGCTCTCCCCTGGCTATGGGACTGCATTTTGGATGCTTGGCAACCAGCTCACATTTGCAGTCATTCGTAATGTCTCACCGTCACGTGACTGCTATTTACGAAGTATTTGCTGGAAACAATTGGTTTGCTTAATGGCCACAGCATTTCCTTTGGGATTGCAGCATTTTCTTAATGACTGTTGCAAAACAGGTCATAAAATCAAGGTTGGCCATGTGGGTGACCCTGTTTTATGACCATGATGACTTATGACCCGGCAGACTCCATTATGGTTGTAAGTTGAGAACTACCTGTACATTCTTGAACTGATATTCAATGGGATATTTTTAGCAAGCTGATATTGCTTCCTTGTACTGCAGGAAACTGTCCCACTCTAGACTGGGTGAGGCTCAGCTAAAGCCAGGGTTCGTTCATAAAGCAGAATGACAGTCAGCTCAGGGAACATATCCAGTAACAGCAAACTTGATGTCAGGGTTCCAAGTAACACCCCCAACGAAAGAAAACTCCGAGGCTTGAGTTTCCTCAAAGTTCCATTTTATTAGAGATGTCATATTGGCACATCTGGGAAAACCCGAATCTGAAAGCTTCCGGGTTTTCCCCATCCAAAAGAAAGTCCAGGTCCCTGCCCCAGCACCCACATGTCCGTCACACGATCCAATCAATGCACTGTCCCAACTGGAGATGCCTCCCAGGCACACCCTTCCAGGTGCAGGGCAGAGTGACCTTGACTCTCGGAGAAAGGAATGTTATTGTGACTATATATCTCCCCAGCTCCATACAATCCCCCCTGCCAGTTTCCCACAGCACTAAATGTGGCAGGCCTGAAGATCCAAGGTCCAAGATGGCTTCCAGGCCTGACACTTGAGATGTTGCTCTGGTAACATCCTGGAGCCCACCGAGAACTTAGGTTAACTGATAACTGGCGTTCATTTCAGCAACATCTGGAGGTTCACATCAGTTCCCTAGTTCTTACAGTCAATATTTTTTTAATTGAATTATAAAGTATTATAAAATACAAAATACAAAGTAAATAGAAAAGTAATGGGGGGAGGGGGAAGGAAAGGAGAAGTGAGGAAAGATAAGGAAATAAAAGGAAAAGAAGCATTGACTTCCAACTCTCTGTTACAGTAAAGTAACGCATTAACGTCAAATCACAACTTTTTGCTTTTTCATAATAATATGAACAAGCCATTTCTCTAAAGATCTATCAGTCTAATCGGTAAAACCCCAAGTCAAATTTTCATTCTTTTCCACATCAAGCACGAAGTTCAGAAGCTTTGTCTCCCTGTGGAAGCAAAAGTACTTAGGTTCTTTTCTTTAATCAAAATGGTCAATTTTGCCATTTCAGCCAACTCCATCAACTCCTGCCACCATTCGTCCATGATAAGAATCGAAGTGTCCTTCCATTTTTGCACATACAATAGTCTTGCCGCGGTCAACATATAAAATCTAAGAGAAAAAGTTCTGGTTTCATTTTCATCTCCATTTTCAAAAGTTCCCTAGTTCTAACTTATGCGACGAAGCACGGGGGCTGCAAGTTGGCCTTGGATAGAAGTCTGTCCAAAATCATGTCACGATATGATGGCCCAGCAGGTATTTCAACCTGGAAGGGTTGTTCTGATGCAATGTGCAACTTCCCACTCTTTGCCCTCTACCCGGCCATGTGCCCATTACCCTTTTGCTTTCCCGCAGACCAAAGAACTGCATGAGATGGATGCCACATCCAGTAGAGTCTGGATCCTCACCAGCACCTTATCTACTAGCAAAGTTGTTATCATCGATGCCAACCAACCAGGAACGGTGGTGGATCATTTCACCGTTTGCAACGCCCACGTGCTTTGCATCTCCAGCATTCCAGGCAAGTGAAGACAGATCTTGGGACATTTAAAAAATAAATAAATTTATTTGCCAGCCATCTTGCCACAGGGCCACTCTGGGGGGCTTACAAAAGCTTGTCATTCCCTATCGTGGATAATGCTACGTTGGTCCATAAATGTTCAGTTGTTGCTTTCAAAGCTTGTAATTCGTAAGAAATAGATTTCGAATAATATAGCAGTCTAGAATCAAAGATACTTTACAACGTTCATAAAAAAAAACAGTCCCCTACTTCCATAAAGCACAATACAGACCTGTATGGGCAAGCTTGAAATTTAATATGGAGGCTGGGATTTGGTGTCCTGTTTCTGTTAGTTTCCTTTTTTTTTGGGGGGGGGGAAGTCCTGGTTCTTATGATGTTCAGAAGCTTGGCAAGGGAAACTCGTATTGTTAAGTCATAATTAAAGGGAAACTAGCTTATCCACTAACATCTTATCCAAGCCTAAATTTGGTTTGGCTAGACATAGTAGGATGAGATGATTTTTAAAAACCTGAATGTGAACAAGTGAGAACAAGTTCATTCTCACTTGTTTCCAAATATAAATCCTAATCTTTTGGAAATTGAATGGATATATTGTCTGGAAAAGTGGTGATACGCAGGGCTAAGTTCGCAGTATTTGCCAAACCTTAAAATACCATTGAGATTGCTTTCCATGGATGTGCCTCGCTCACCTTGAAGCCTTCTATTTCCCATCATAAGAGCCATGGTGGTGCAGCGGTTGTTAGAATGCAGTATTGCAGGATAACTCTGCCCACTGCCAGGAGTTTGATTCTTACCGGCTCAAGGTTGACTCAGCCTTCCATTCTTCCGAGGTGGGTAAAATGAGGACCCAGATTGTTGGGGGCAATAGGCTGACTCTGTAAACTGCTTAGAGAGGGTTGTAAAAGCACTGTGAAGCGGTATATAAGTCTAAGTGCTATTGCTATCTTTGCAGCGGCCTGTGATGCTGACTATCCTCCTGGAGAAATCTTTCTAGAAAGGGACTTGAATCCTGAAGAATCTTCGGGAACAGATGGAGTCTTAGCAGGCATCACTTTAGTTGGCTGCGCAACTCGTTGCAATGTTCCTAGTAGCAATTGCTCCTCCCGTGGAGACACCCCCGTGTTGGATAAAGGACAAAGTATGTTTCCAAATGTTTTAAGGACACTTTTTTCCCCCTCAGCTTGCTTTTACTTAATTAAGCCTGTTTACGGTTCTTGTACTAGAACGACCTTGAATTTAATTGTACAGAATTAAAATAGATCACCCAAATAGTTCAGTATATAATAAAACCTTGCTGTCCAGAACTATCATATGGATAAAATTATGAATGTGTCCTGCCTATCAAGAGGAAAAAAGAAAACAGAGAAAACTATACAAATTACTTGAACCAAGTGACTAATTGAACTTCCACAGAGTTTAACCTAACCACCGCTGAGTCTGGATCTAACCAGGATAATCTTAGTAAAGGGAAAAAAGGCCATTGAAATCTTCAGGATAAATATTGGGTGGCAGTAGATTGTGCTCTTTGATTATCAATATTCTGATAGAGATGATTTTTATCTTTCTAATTGGCAAGCGGAATTCAGTTATGACGCTACTTTTCTTTGTTGAAACCCCATTAAATGGCAATTAAAATTGTCTTCCATTTTCCTTCAAGTTACCAAATTATTTTATTAATACAAAATCCCCACCTGTCAATTGCAAAAGACCACACTGCTTGGATCTGCACACATACCACATTAATACATTACAACATCCTCTTGGGAAGAATGTGATGCTTACATATAAAGGCCAACACCAGCTAAAGAACTGGCATCTGTCACTTCACAGTGTTGTGAACAGATAATAACATTGGCCTATCTGATTTGATAGCTGGATAAAAATGCCAAATCCAGTCTAGACATCTGCCTGGCTAGGTGACCAACCATAATTTTTTTTAATTTATATCCTACGGGACTCCCGGCAGTTCTGGATGATTTTGCCTTTTAAAAGTTACGAAGTATTATTTGGGGTGGAGCCTGTTTTCTCTGTGGGTACTTGGACCAATATCTGTTAAAGGTAACCACTCTTTTTGTTCATCTTTTTGTTCATCTTTAATGTCACCATTTTGCCTTTAGATGAAGTGGCTGCAACAAGCAATGGTAGGATTGATCAGTCCCAGTCCACGGAGGAGGCCACCGAAGCCACGGAGGTGCCAGAGAATGGCATGAGCGAAATGGAGCCAGCCCAGGTCCGGACTGGCCCCCTTACAGAACATGTGTTTACCGATCCAACTCCAGCTCAGGCACCTACAAGGCAGAACAGGTAAAAGAGACGTTGCTTCTTCTTGTCCTGGAAAGTCCCAGGAACTCAGCAACGAATTAGAGTAAATGGAAAAGGGACAGTCAGTTGCAGAATAGAAAATGCCATGTTAAAGAAGATCAAAGCTTGGCCAGATATAAGTAGTCCTCAACTTACAATTGTTCCTTTAGTGATTGTTCAAAGTTACAGCGGTGTTGAAAAAAGTGATCTATGAGCAGTCCTCACATTTATTATTGCAGCATCGCCAATTTTATGATTAAAATCTGGGCAACTTGGTAACTAGCATGTATTTAGGACAATTGAAGCACGCCAGGGTCACTTGATAGCAATCCATAACCTTTGCAGCCTGTTTCCTACAAGCAAAATCAATGGGAGAAGCCAGATTCACTTAACAACCATGGCAACAAGGTCATAAAATCGGGCACAAGTCACTAAACAACTACCTTGTTTAGCAACAGAAACTCTGGTCCCAATTGTGTTCGTAAGTCGAGGATTACCTGTATAAAGCATCCCCCCCCCGTACCATCAGACACTTAAAAAAGGGAAGTTTTTCTGCCAACAGTGAGAATGGACATCCAAAAATGGAGTCAAGCGCAGCCGTGCCGGATCAAGAGGCAAACAGCAATACAGTGGGTGCTACCACCAGTGCCGCCCCCACCATGTGGCTTGGAGCACAGAATGGCTGGTAAGAATCTCAGGCTTTGTTTTCACAGCCCATCTATTACTAACGCCATCAGACCTCAATGGAAGAGCCACTTTGGTCTAGTGGTTAAGGCTAGAAAGAAAGAGACCGTGAGTTCAAGCCCCACCTTAGCCGTGAAAGCCAGATGGATGACTTTGGGCCAGTCACCAGGAGATTGTGAGTTCTAGCCCCGCCTTAGCCATGAAAACCAGATGGATGACTTTGGGCCAGTCACCAGGAGATTGTTAGTTCTAGCCCCGCCTTAGCCATGAAAGCCAGATGGATGACTTTGGGCCAATCACCAGGAGATTGTTAGTTCTAGCCCCGCCTTAGCCATGAAAACCAGATGGATGACTTTGGGCCAGTCACCAGGAGATTGTGAGTTCTAGTCCCGCCTTAGGCATGAAAGCCAGATGGATGACTTTGGGCCAATCCCCAGGAGATTGTGAGTTCTAGCCCTGCCTTAGGCATGAAAGCCAACTGGGTGACTTTAAGATGCATGGACTTCAATTGATGCTGGCTGGGGAATTCTGGGAGTTGAAGTCCAGACATTTTAAAGTTGCTGAATTTGAAAAACACTGGTCTTAACTACGTAAAAAGCAAGCTCTCCTTCAAGTTGACGATTTCATAGACTGGTCTTTGTAGTTTTTTTGGCAACTTGCCATTGGCTTATTCTAAGAATTTTTTTCAATGTCAGATCTGGCCTATAGCTGAGGTTTTTGTGGAGGAGCTCCCATCGGAGTACTAACCAGACCTGAGCCTGTTTAGCTTCTGAACTCAAAGAAGATGATCCAGAGGCTGCCACTCCACTGCCAACCTAATCCTGTCTAATATTCCCTCCTGCCAGGTTGTATGTACACTCAGCGGTGTCAAACTGGAAGAAGTGCCTACATTCCATCAAGTTGAAGGATTCAGTACTAAGTTTGGTGTAAGTAGACAAGATGAATTTAGGGGTTTTATGGATAAATATGTATGGAATTATGTATGATATTTCTTGTTAAAATAAAATGAAAAGAATCAGAACTTGCATATTTGCATTAAAAGTCTCTCTCTCTCTCTCTCTCTCTCTCTCTCTCTCTCTCTCTCCCCCCCCCCCCCCCTCCTGTCTATCACATTTCTACACTGCCTGGTTTACCTGACTGATTCTGGGTGGTTTCTTACATACTACCTCCAATCTCAAAAAAAGCTAAATTAAACCCTACATTACTGATATTGCGAACTTTGCTGTTATTTTTCACTGAAAAGCAAGATATTTAGGATGCTAAATTTCTACAGTTGTCATACTGCAGAATTCTCAAATGCACATCATTCTGTTCCACCTCAGAGATGTTGTGCGGAACCTCCATGTAACTTCAAAAATTATGTTCCTCTTCCCTCTGTCTATTTAGGCATGTGAAAGGGCGGGTCCTTGTGGCTCTGGCAGATGGGACCCTTGCCATATTCCACCGGGGAGAAGGTAAGGGTCAGTTGCTATAAATGATATCCAGTTGCTGAAAACTGGAAAAAGTAATTAACTAGGATTAATTAGACTTTTGGGGGTGCACTTGTAAAAATTAACTTGTCTCATGGCCACTTAACACTGCAGTTGGCAGAATCTAGCAGACAGGAAACGTTTTGGGGTGTTCCATAGAAATTTGGGATATGTGTACTCCTATTTAGAGCTTCAAATATTAACTTAGGTCTAGATCGGATTATGCTTCCAGAGTTCAGGGCCTGGAATAGTGGCCTTAAGAAAACAAATTCCAATTCAGCTATATTAAAAACTAGCTGTACCCGGCCACGTGTTGCTGTGGCTCAGTCTGGTGATGACCCGTGTTGTAATTTTGTTCAGGACGCAATTCTACATCGAACGAAGCAGCAGTAGCAGATCGATTTGGTGATGACATTCCCAATTGATTGAGAACTTTGTTCGCGATTTCTAAGCAGAAATCTTCGATCATTATCAATGCTTCGTTGTAGAATTCTGGTGTGAAATGCATGTTCATATTTGAATTTTCCTTGTGTATTCAACGGAAAATATCTTCAGCCATGTGCGATTTATATTGGAAATGTGGAAATCGTAAATGGATCATAAATCAGAAACATTGAAATGGGATCGTAACATATTTAGTATAGTGTGTGTTGCTTTTACGTCCAACAGATGGCGCTGTTTTTCACAAAAAACATGTTACCTGTCACAGGTGTGACATCTATATAATATAGGTATTTAAAAACACATGCGTATTCGAATACAACGTTGTGTCAAAATTTCAAAGCAATCGGTGAAGAACTTTCGGAGATTTAAGATTTTGAACAAACGCTTACATTTTTATTGATATAGATTTCATACTATCTGGGCGGTTTGATTGTAGAACCAATTACTTCCTTTGCTGAACCAGGGTGGAGAAGAATGTATTAGAGACACTTTAATCTAGATTCCTAAAGCCAAGGTTGGATCCGGTCACCCAAATGGACCTGTTCAATTCAGTGGTTCTGTAATTCTTAACAAAGAAGTGCCTGATTCCTCAAGAGGATTCCAGTCTCAAGACAGCTCTTCTTCTCTTCTCCTCTCTCTTCCTCTTTCCATTTTTCTCTAGATGGTCAGTGGGATCTCAGCAACTACCATCTCATGGATCTCGGCCACACCCATCATTCCATTCGCTGCATGGCTGTGGTATACGACAGAGTGTGGTGTGGCTATAAGAACAAAATTCATGTCATCCAGCCAAAGACAATGCAGATCGAGGTACCAGGAGTATCTCATCAGGGTTCTACTGCTATCCTTAGGAAGCCCCTTCCTGCTGTCTTCTTTTTCGTGAGATATTAAAAGCTCAATTTACTGTGACAAATAAGGGTACATGAAGCATCCAGAAGTTGTGATCACTGTAGAGAAGAACACTTCTATTTTCGCATAAGCTTTTATGGACCACACCACTTGAAAACAGGGGTGCCTACAGCTGCATCCTCTAAGATTTTGGTGTCTCTGCCCCCCCCTCCTCCTGAACTCTTCCTAGAGTTGTCATCAAACTGTAATTTTTCATGGGGCAGGAAAGAAAACGTATCAAACAAATGGGGGAAAGACCTCACTGATGTCATTTATTTCACTTTTAATTAAATTTAAATTAAATTAAATCAAGGTGAGATTCTGTCCTGACCTGGCTGAATTTTTGACTCCTTTGGGGTGTGCCACCTCTGTCCCAGTCAGAAGTCAACAATAGCTCTTTCTTGGGGGGTGGAAACCTGCTTATGGATTAGTAGATAACTTAATGCAAGTTACTTTTAAGCAAGGCAACTGAGATTATTATTGGAAAAGCTATAATTTTAGAATATTGTGGCTGATATTTGAGGTTGTGATGTGCTAGTGGACACACAGGAATCCGAAGAAAGTTAGGTAGGTAACTGTCATAACATCAAAGCTTCCTTCCTTGATGGTTTTCCAGAAGTCCTTTGATGCTCACCCTCGCCGGGAGAGCCAGATCCGGCAGCTGGCCTGGATTGGAGATGGAGTTTGGGTTTCCATCCGTCTGGACTCCACTCTACGGCTCTATCACGCCCACACTCATCAACATCTTCAGGATGTGGATATTGAGCCCTATGTCAGCAAAATGTTAGGTAAAGTGAAAATGGCATTGGAAGCATTCCTCCTTTTGAACCCTTTCAGTTCTTTTTCCTTGCTGCTCCGTGTGCCTAGCACTGCCTCCCACAATAGTGTCCTTCTATGGCCCTTGATGTCTCCAGCGAGCTTGGTTAAATTAGCTGTCAGGCCCAAGTAAGCCAGAACAAGAGTTGAGTTCAAAGCATTAAAAGTTTATTCCATGCTATCTCTACACAAGAATCTGACCTACTAATGGTCAAGACAAATTAGCGCTAGATAAAGAGTCAGTGGAATTCACTGGGAGTTGAACATCGGTCTCGTGTGGCTACGTAAGGATTCCAAGCTAATGACGTGTTTAACCCCGCCTTCCAGCTCAGCTTGGTCATCTCCTACAGTAGCTAGCTAATGTTTGCAGATCTTTCTTGAACTTTTGGGGTTGCTTGCACAATACCAACCAATGACATGTTGCTCTTCTATTCAGGGACTGGAAAACTGGGTTTCTCCTTTGTACGGATCACAGCTTTACTCATCGCTGGCAATCGCCTGTGGGTCGGCACGGGCAACGGAGTGGTCATTTCTATCCCTTTGACGGAGAGTAAGTGGTTGACATTTGCATGTTTTCAATTATTTCCTCTGTTGTATGAAGAAACGTCAGAATTTTCTCTAATGCTTTTCATCACTGGAAGCTTTCAAGAAGAGACTGGACTGCCATCTGTCAAAAATGGTGTAGGGTCTGCTTGGGTGGGAGGTTGGATTAGATTACCTACAAGGTCCCTTCCAACTCTGTTAATCTGTATCTATTCCCTACGTGAAAAAAAGAAATGATTTACATTAAAATGATAAGTGTTTCTGCCAAGATTCTCTTTTAACTGTTCTCCCAATAACCACTTTTTTCTTTTTCCCCCCCTCCCAATCTGTTCTTTTTCTCTCTCCTCGCTTTCTCCTCTGCCTTAGCTGTAGTCCTTCACCGAGGTCAGCTTCTTGGGCTCAGGGGTAAGTACTAAACTAACAAGGGATTCCTAGGTTTGGATGTTTAAGCTTTCCACTCATTTTTCCGTCTCTTGATTCATCTGCTGACTTGTCTTCTTTGGGCCTTTTGTTCCTCCCCCTCCCCTTCCACTCAGAAATTGCCGGGAAATGGAACAGGTGAAATAGTGGGGTGAATCAGTGGGTGACATGATTGGGGATGATTATAGTCCACACTGCCTGAAAGTGTGAGATTAGGAGATTGTCCATAACATTTCCCAGATGCCCTGTGAAAGGAAGTTATGAATAAATCAGTTTTAAAACCTGCAATGGGGAGAAACCATCCATCTTCTTCCACCTCGCTTTTTGACTTCCATTTCTCTTCCTTTGGTCTCAGCCAACAAGACCTCGCCAACATCTGGAGAGGGGAACCGCCCTGGAGGTGTCATCCATGTCTACGGTGGAGATGACAGCAATGACAAGTCCACTAGTAGCTTTATCCCATATTGTTCTATGGCGCAAGCCCAACTCTGTTTCCATGGACACCGTGATGCAGTCAAGTTCTTTGTCTCCGTACCTGGTCAGTAGCGCATCTCTCGGCCTTTGTGTGTATAACTTAAACACCAACTTTCCCCAAGCAGTTTGTGTTCCATTTATACAGGTCCAAAATATTAGTTACTTTCTGGAAAGTCACTATTCTCCAAAGCACCTGAGGGCAGGACAAGAAGCAACGGGTGGAAACTAATCAAGGAGAGAAGCATCTTAAACTAAGGAGAAATTTCCTGACAGTTAGAACAATTAATCAGTGGAACAACTTGCCTCCAGAAGTTGTGAATACTCCAACACTGGAAGTTAAAAAGAAGAGATTGGACAACCATTTGTCTGAAGTGGTGTAGGGTTTCCTGCCTAAGCAGGGGGTTGGACTAGAAGACCTCCAAGGTCCCTTCCAACTCTTCTATTCCTATTCTATTCTATTCTATTCTATTCTATTGAACGGAAATATCATGAAGCATGAAAAAAACCTACATCTATCTATAGATTTGCTAGAACAGGACAAACAGAGATAAAAGTAGTCCAAAATCGGAATCAGACAAGGAGCAACTGAAATTCAAGAGACTGGAATTCAAGAGGCACACAAAAAAGCACACACAAAGAGAAGATGCGAACTGCAGAAAAAAAAACGACGATACATAGAATTCTGGTACTATCTGTCAGCTCAACATAAGAGTCCTTCAAAAGAGGGACCAGATACTGCACTTGATCTTAGCCAAAATGCTGAGAAACAAATAGTTTTTATTTTTATTTTATACTTATTAACGTTTTAGATTTATCACTTGGGTAACAACTGTATTGACATAGTAATAGAGAAGGGAATGTTATATTGTGTGATTTATTTTGCTAGATGTTAGTATATTATTATATTTATTTGCTTCTTTCTCTTTGTTTTGTTCTTCTAAATTTTTCTGACCATTGACTAAATAAATATTGATTGCAAAAAAAAAAAGGAACAAAGCGGTTGATAAATGCTGTATTTACCGCTAGGTTTGAATCACTGTATCTGTAACACAGTGATTAGAGTCGTAATTTTCATATTATGGTGTTAGTCTCGCTATTGCACATCAGAGAACAGTGGAGAAGAGACAGACAGACTTGTGATTAGATGGCACAATAGGTATTTCCACAAAACTCCCACACTGTAGAAGCATTTCAGCTTAATAAGGAAGAACTGGCAGGGAAGGAACAAATAATTACAATACTTACAGTAAGCCTTGCACAGTTGCAATTTCACAGGCTGCCACATAACTACCCAATTGCCCTGTGATTTAAAAAAAACATTTCCATGTCAATCCTGTTTCGTTTTGCTTCAAGCTCTTCCAAAGCCTTGTCCTCTTCTCAAAAGGTTGGGGTGGAGCTGCTGCTAATTAGCTCTACGTCCTTCTAGGAAATGTCCTTGCCACGTTGAATGGAAGTGTTCTGGATAGTCCTTCAGAGAACCCCAGCACAGATACCGTCGAGGAGGAAGGACAGAAGCTGAAAAATGTCCTCGTGTTAAGCGGGGGTGAAGGATACATTGACTTCCGGATTGGTGAGTTTCACAGCGCATCCTTGTCTCTTGCCACAGCTGTGGATAATGACCCAATGGGGAAAGAAGAAATCACGCAGAGGACTACACAGATGGCTGATAAGGGCAGAACAGAACTATCTGTTTTCTCTTTCTTTGGGGTGACCCTTCTTACACACTCACTGGAATTGAAGCAGCCTGTTTCAATTCAGAGATCTCAAACACTCATTTGTCCATAATACTATAGTTGCTATACAGGTACGGTAGTTCTCCACCCTATGACCACAATTGACCCCAACTTTATGTTGTTAAGTGAAGCATTTGTTAAGTGAATTTTGCCCTGTTTTACAACCTTTCTTGACACAGTTGTTAAGTGAATCACTGCAGTTAAGTTAGTCACAGGGTTGTTCAGTGAATCTGGCTTCCCCATTGACTTTGCTTGTCAGAAGGTCGCAAAAGGGGATTACATGACCCCGGGACACTGCGACCGCCATAAATATGAGCCAGTTGCCAAGGGTCTGAATTTTGATTACGTGACCATGTGGATGCTGCAATGGTCATAAGTGTGAAAAACAGCCGTAAGTCACTTTTGTCAATCCCATTGTGACTTTGAACGGTCACTAAATGAACTTAAGTTGAGCACTGCCTGTACTAAGCTCTCTTGTGTAAATCCAAGATCTCAACAGGGTTGGTATTTGATCGTCTGTTTGGTGAATTTTGCTGAGAACGGAACTCCTTAGCGCTCTATTCCAGGGGTTTCAAACTCAAGGCCCGGGGGCCGAATCCAGCCCGTGGGGTGCTTAGATCTGGCCCGCGGGGCCGCCCTGGAAACAGCGAAGGACTGCCCTGCGATGCCTCTGCCAGTGAAAACGGAGCTTGGGAAGGCTGCGTGCGGGCAGAGGTTTGGGAGGGCAGAGGGTTGCAGGAGGCCGTCGCAGCCGAAAATGGAGCTTGGGAGCCGGTTTTCGCTGGCAGAGCGCTCGGGCCTCCACAGGCACCCCCGACATGAGTGAAGTCGAGCTGGCCACGCCCCCTGGCCACGCTCCCCCACCACCCCAGAGGTCAAACTCAACCCTGATGCGGCCCTCAATGAAATCGAGTTTGACACCCCTGTTCCATTCTTTTGTTCCTCTTCCTTCTAAAGGAGACGGAGAAGACGACGAGACCGAAGAAAACACGGGCGATGTTGCCCAGGTGAAGCCAATCCTCTCCAAGGCTGAACGAAGCCACATCATCGTCTGGCAGGTGTCCTATATCCCGGAATGAGCCTCTCTTCCTCTTCCTGCCAGTATAATTTTCTCCCTTCTACTGACACCCACTTCCCGAATGCCAATATGTACATACAGAACTTTTGCATAATTCCTACCACTGGCCTGTCCGATCCCAGATAACTACCACCATTCCTGTGCCATGCAGTGGCTCCCTCCCTCTCCAGGTTTACAGTGATGGTCTTGAGCTGGTGGGACTTTCAAGACTGGCTGGGTTACCGTTGGCTTTCCGGCAGGAGGGAATTTTGGGATGAAGTCTGTTGCATCAGAAGTCAAGACACAAAGGAAGACCACACCCTTGGCTCAGAAGGACTGGACAACTTTTCCAAGGCAGCCCCCTCCTTCTCTTCCTTCTCTTCCTTCCTCCTTCCTTCCTTCCTTCCTTCCTTCCTTCCTTCCTTCCTTCCTTCCCTTCCTTTCCTTCCTTTCCTTCCTTTCCTTCCTTTCCTTCCTTCCTTCCTTCCTTCCTTCCTTCCTTCCTTCCTTCTTTCCTACCTGCATGGAGAAAAGTACCCATGAACTGCTTAACTGGCTTACTCCCTTTGCCACCATGGAAACTATGTCGACAGTTGGATTGGTCTCCAAGCCAGTATGAGCGAGATGTTTTTGAGAGCAACCAACATCCCTGTCCTTTCTTCTTCACAATTATTCTGTGAGGTCCAGGCACGAATTGGGAGCGATCTGAACTTGGCTAAAGTATCTTAAAATCTGTACCAGGAAGGTTTGCAGGTATGTTTGGGAATTATAGCCACGTCAGCAGTTGGCATTGTATGTAGAATATGGGCTCTGGGCACAGGATGAGTTCCCATCACTAAATTTATTGGACACTGGTGGTTTCACCGCGGTCTAGGTACCAGTCTGGAAACCGTTTGAAGGTTTAGAAGGATAGAGAGGCAGTAAAGATAATAAGGGCTTACCAGATAAGCAGGGAGGCAATCTGAAGGTGGAATAGTCTTCTTGCTACTCTATACCTGCCTTATAGCAAATGGCATTCTAAAGGATGGGAAGGCAAATGTACACGTTTACGTCTTGCCTACAGCAAGCCAGAAAAATCTGAACTTCTTCCTCCTTGAAATATTGCAGTATTCCAGAGCTGCGTTGGATGGATATTTTGGAGGGTGAAACCACCTTCGATGTATCTGGGGGTGCTCTGCTGGGAGCTGCAGGAATATAAGTCACAAAATCTTTCAGGTTATCTATCTTGGAAAGAGACAATCAGGGTAGAAACTAGGAGAAATCAAACAAACATGGAAGACAAATGGGTCAGAGAAGGTAAGAGTGGAATCTGTAGAGAGAGAGAGGCAATTGTCCGGGAGAAGGAAGCAGGGAAGAGGGGAAGTGAAGGACAGCTGGAAGTTCAGAAGGCCTTCCTTCTTGGACTTGTAGAAGTAGCAAAAGAAATCTGAGGCAGATGTTAAGAGTCTGATGAGGTCCAAAAAAGCTGCTAAGGAGATGAACTTTATCTTCTATAAAGATACAGTGTTTGGAGGTGGTTCAAAGGCTGATGAACTTGATCAGACCCCAGGACCATCCCAGATTGTCTTAGTATACTCTTCTAGCCTTTCCCAACTGGCTGCCTTCCAGCTGGGTCTATAAAGGTGATTCCCCCAGTGAGTTAAGGTCAGCTTCTAGGGTCTTCATCGACACATCCGTGTTGGCTTCTTCTTCCTCTTCTTTCAACTACCCAGTCTGGCCTACAACCCTGGGGTTTGTTGGTGGTCTCCTATGCCAGTCTGACCTGCTTGGCTTTTGGAGATCAGCTGTGGTTTGCCAGGTGCTAACACCTACCTAGACGTATCAGGAGTACCTTTCCCCAAAACTCTAAATCCACCTGGCCAAGAGGGAATTCAGAAAGTTGTACTTCTAACACGAAGGGTAGCAAATTGAGGAAGGTTGATATAGCGTGACAAACCCATCAAGCCAACACAATTGGCTCCATGATAAAAATGAAAGGTTGATTGAAGCCGCAATGCTATTCATGTCTCAGAAAGTAAGCTGTTCTTAGTTTGATGGGATTTGCTTCTGGGTAAAGCTACAGAGCAGTGCATTTTCCCAAGGGGAGAATGAAGAAACAAATATATATAAAGAGAGAGAGTGCGCGCTTAGGATGGGTACCCTACAACAATGTGTCTCGGCTACGTTAAGAAATTTGGACTTCAAATCATGGAGAATTCTTGGAGTTGAGGCTGACACTTCTTAAAAGTGGCCGAAGTTAAGAAACTCTGCCAAATAAACAAACAAACAAACAAACAAACAAACAAATAGCAAAGGCACGAGAGCATATCCTGTTCTTACATACATTTGAAACCAAGTTTGTTTCTTTCTTTGTTTTTAAAGTTTGATGAAGCCTCCAGCCTCTCTCATTTTTTCTGGCATTTACTAGTCCTAACCTTGCTTGTCTGCTGCATCTGCTCCCAAGCCTTTTACAGTTGGGAGCATGTTGAAAAGAAGCACACACGTGTGAATGGCGTGGAGGAGGAGGAGACAGTGAAGGAAACGGCGCCCAAAGAATGTGCTCCTTTTTAGGGGCTGGTCAGCCAGCCTGGAGAAATGCTGACTGAGGGACCTCACAGAGAGACCTTTCCTGCTGCAGTTCCACTGTGATGTATGTAAAGTTGACTTGTACGTTATAAAAGGATTTTTTTAAAAAAAATGTGTCTTGAGGCTGTAAACTCTGCTGTTTTGTTTGAAGATGTAAAGAGACGGCTGTATGAAAACAAACCTCTCCCGTGCTTTCTCCCTTCCGTGCTACCAAACAAACTGAAAATCATATCTGTTCTGTATGTAATAAAAATGTATTATCGTCATGGGTCTGAGCGCATTGCTGAACCCCTGAAAAAGATGGAAGCCTCCCACATGTAACTGCCAAGGGAGAGAGGCCTCCGTCTCTTACTGGAATACACAACAGTGGAAAAAGTGACATAGTCAAGTGTGTATTTAGAGTTCTAAGTGGCTGGTACCAGGGTGGGTCCTGGATCCTTTTGCTGCCGGTTTGCTCAGGGCCGCACCATGCGCGCGCGCCCGCAGCAATGAAAAAATAGCTTCTGCGCATGCGCAGAAGCAAAATCCAAGATGGCGGCGCCCACGGAGACACCGTCAGAACCGGCTCCGTGACGTCATCACCGATTTACTAACGGTTCTAAAGAGCTGGTTAGAACCGGTAGGAACCCACTTCTGGCTGGTACATATTGTGGAGTCCTTAGTGCTCTCTAAGGTGAGTTGTTTTCTTGCAGACATCTCGTGACCCAACTAGGTACCATCATCAGTACCAGAAGGGGGTGGGGTTTGTTCTCTTTTTTATGTATTGTACTAATGGCTTGCCCTGTCAGTGTTGGTAGGGATGTTGTTCTTTCCTTGGCAGTTCCTTGGTTAGGCTGCTGTTTATTGTTTGTTTGTCTGAGTTGGTAGTTTCTTCATTGCAGTATTGATTACTGATTGATCTTTGGTTTGGTTTTAATCCTTGTTTTAATCTCAGTTTATCTGGGTGTTGATTGCTGGCAAGGTGGTGTTCTGGTGAAGTAGGTAAACTAACCAAAGTAAATAGTAAACAGTCCCAAAGGTCCTTTTTCAAGAGGCAACTGGACTTTCTGATTTTTCTTTGAAGACGTTTCGCTTCTCATCCAAGAAGCTTCTTCAGCTCTGACTCGATGGTGGGGAACGGAAGGATTTATATTCCTTGCAGACAGCTTCCATGTATGTAAATGTAAATCCTTCCATTCCCCACCGTCCAGTCAGAGCTAAAGAAGCTAAAGAAGAGCCGAGGTGGCGCAGTGGTTAGAGTGCAGCACTGCAGGCTACTTCAGCTGACTGTTCAGCAGTTCAGCGGTTCAAATCTCACCGGCTCCAGGTTGACTCAGCCTTCCATCCTTCCGAGGTGGGTAAAATGAGGACCCAGATTGTTGGGGGCAATATGCTGACTCTGTGAACCGCTTAGAGAGGGCTGTAAAGCACTGTGAAGCGGTATATAAGTGCTATTGCCCTTCCTTCCTTCCTTCCTTCCTTCCTTCCTTCCTTCCTTCCTTCCTTCCTTCCTTCCTTTCCTTCCTTTCCTTCCTTCCCTCCCTCCCTCCTTCCTTCCTTCCTTCCTTCCCTCCCTCCCTCCCTCCTTCCCTCCTTCCCCGGAGGAAATAATGATTGCAGAAGAATCATAAATAAAGAAGAAACCCCAAAAATCCCCCCCCAAAAAAGTCAGTATGTGATTCATTGATTATCCAAAGACATTTAATTGTGTTCACCATTTTAAGGTATGGAATATGTTTAGGCGACTAGGCATCCCCCAAAAAAGTTATTGTCATGCCAAAACTAAATATGTAAGGAATCCCTAGTCTGGACAAGACATACATGTCCTGATCCAGGTCAGCAAAGGAGTGAGACAAGATTATTTGCTGAATAAATTTTGAGGGAAGAGGAATTGCAAGAAAATAAGTGAAGTATAAAATCAGAGGCTTGTATTATTTATGAAGAATACTGAAATAAACTTACAGAATGTCATAAAAAAGATTACTAGAGGGTGGTTCATTGAATTCCATCATGTTATAAAATATGTAGATCTTAGACAGAATGCCTACAATGTTGAGGTCTCCTGGTTTGTATTCCTTGTGAAGAAAAGGCAGAGGCTCACTGATGCTGCATTTAGAATTGGGAATCTTACATGCAACCTGACCCAAAATCATCAGACACATGGCTTCCAGCACCATCACCCTGAATGTAGCAGTTCCTTTTTGAGATTCATCCCTCACAATCTTGGCCAGCGTGCTACTATTTGTTAGTGACAAATATTCAAGTTCAGAAACAGTCAGGTTTCTGAACTTGAATATTTGTCACTAACAACTAGTAAATAGTTCAGAAGTCCGACTATAAATAAATAAGAGACGCGGTGCAGCAGTGGCTAGAATGCAGTACTGCAGGCAACTTCTGCTGACTGCCGGCTGCCTGCAATTTGGCCGTTCGAATCTCACCAGGCTTAAGGTTGACTCAGCCTTCCATCCTTCCGAGGTGGGTAAAATGAGGACCCAGATTGTTGGGGGCAAGAGGCTGACTCTGTGAACCGCTTAGAGAGGGCTGTAAAGCACTATAAAGCGGTATATAAGTCTAAGTGCTATTGCTATTCTTGGATAAGAAGCGAAACGTCTTCAAAGAAAAACCAAAAAGTCCAGTTGCCTCCTGAAAAAGCACCTTTGGGACAACCATGACCTGGACGACTGAGAATCTCCATAGCCATTTAAATAGTAAACAGCCTAATCAAAGAGGTACCAAGGGGGGAAAAAAACCCTCTTACCAACACTGACAAGGCAAGCCACTTGTATATAAACGAAGAACAAACCCTGCTCCCCTCTGACACTGATGATGTGACCTACTTGGGTAATGAAACGTCTGCAAGTCAACCAGCAAGCTCAGAGAGCACCGTAGTTCAGTGATGAGCTACAAATACGCTCTTCTACTGGCTACACACTGTACGACTGCCACTTTCGCTCCTCTGTCTTTGCTTCCGGAGTCCTTATTTTGCAATCCCACAAGGTGGCAGTCCTCTTCTTCCTCGTCTTCACCAGATTCAGCAAGCCACAATTGCTAATTACATCACCTCTCTGAAAACAGGAGGAATGAAAACGGGTATCTTTCCCACGTTTATTTTACAAAACAAAATGCAATGTTGAAAAGCAATAAGGCTTGTACCGACAGACAGACAGACAGACAGACAAATATCCTTGGAAAATGTTTGCAAATAGAGCTGTCCGTCTCGTTCCAGCATGTCAGTTGGTAACTTAATAGCATAGAAATCTATAAATCTCGCAGATATCTCTCTTTTAAGCAGGCATTCATTTGTTCCCTGTTCTTTACAATTTCTTTTTTTTTTTTTTTGCAATCCCAGGAGCATAACATTAAAAAATGAATTCTGCCGATTCTGAAGTATTGAAAACTCACTTTAGACAGGTGGAAAAATCAAACTACAGTGCCCAAAATTCTGCCTTTTCAACCATCACTCTTTCCTGCCCCTTAAAGAGAATGAGATTAGCCTTAGCATTTAAACTGGGGAAAAAAAACAACCCAAAAAACATTGATCATAAGGCTTTGTTCCCTCTGCCTCCTGTTAATTGGGAACAAGTTATTTTCGTTGCTTGGCAGTCAAACATAAGCTACAGTGCTCTCTTTTTATCTTGGAGTGAATTTTTGGAGAATTAGATGAAAATTTACAGAAACATTCCCCGGCTTTATCCAGACAGCTCAAGCAACAAAACAAGCCAAATAAGAAATTGGAGTGAAAAGCTTAATGTAAGAGGGACATTTGAAGAATAATATCTGATTGGAAGACTTCTGCGTATTTGTGCTTTCGTAGCTGACAGATATTATTCTAATATTAGACTCAATAGCTGGAACAGGTTTTCTCAACCAGTGCTCTATTTGACGCGAGTCAGTGTGCAATACATTCAGAAGATTCCCAGACGGGGAAGTCCGGACTCCAAGAGCAACCCCTGAGATTTTTCTTTTTAATTGTTATTCATAAATCCAGTGCTCTCTGCTATCTTTCGAAGGACAGATCAGCTCCTCAGAACGAAACCAGAGTGCAATTTCTCGCTGAGCGGTCTCTACCGAATCACTGCCATGAATCACGTTCCTACAGAGAAGGAAACGGTAGTGTAAGAGGAAGTTGAATCTATTCGGAGAGAAATGTGTTACGTACAAGACAAGGCTCGCCTCCCTCTAGGTCAGCGGTTCTCAACCTGTGGGTCGCGACCCCCCTTTGGGGGTCGAATGACCCTTTCACAGGGGTCGCCTAAGCACGCGCTTGCCCGCCATCTTGACTGGAAACGCGCATGGCGGCGGGACGGGGGTCGCGGCATTAGGAAGATTGAGAACCACTGCTCTAGGTTATGCAGCTCCTTATAGCCCTACCTCCCATCGAGAGAGAAGACACAGAGGGAAATAGAAAGGAAAAGCCCGTCGATGGAGAATATTCCTAAGGCACCAGGACAGCCCTGCTTATTCACAGGTTCTATAGTTGTAGCTATTTTATCTCTGAATGATATTCAAGCTAGATACTTCAAGGAGCCACGGTGGCGCAGTGGTGAGAATGCAGTACTGCAGGCTACTTCTGAAGACTGCCGGCTGCCTGCAGTTTGATCCTGATCGGCTCAAGGTTGACTCAGCCTTCCGTCCTTCCGAGGTGGGTAAAATGAGGACCCAGATTGTTGGGGGGTAATAGGCTGACTCTGTAAACCGCTTAGAGAGGGCTGTAAAAGCACTATGAAGCGGTATATAAGTCTAAGTGCTATTGCTATTAGGAGCCCTGGTGGCGCAGTGGTTAGAATGCAGTATTGCAGGCTAACTCTGCCCACTGCCAACAGTTCGATCATGATCGGCTCAAGGTTGACTCAAGCCTTCCATCCTTCTGAGATGGGTAATATGAGGACTCAGACTGTTGGGGGCAATAGGCTGACTCTGTAAACCGCTTAGGGCTGTAAAGCACTGTGAAGCGGTATATAAGTCTATTGCTATTGCTAAACGTATGCAGGCTCTGACATTATCTGATGATGGTAGTTAGGATGTTACAACCATTAATAATGTAGAGTTGGTTAATAAATATCAAGCCAAGAGGGCTTTAAAAGAACCAGGCTCTGCTGTTTATCCCTTTAAATAGCTGGCTTGCTAGGGACCTTCCAGACCAGAACAGAGGCCTGTTAATAGAAGGAAACTACAAGCAGTTCTCGACTTATAACAGTTCATTTAGTGAACTGTTCAAAGTTACGACGGCACTGAAAAAAGTGACTTACGACCGTTTTTCAGACTTAGTTACAGTTACCGTTGCAGCATACCCATGATCAATGTTCCCTCTAAGCTGCGCGGCTGCGTGGCCGCGCACGTGACAAGAAAACGCCACGCAGCAGTTTCCAACTGCCGCGCAGTGATTTTTAATGTCCGCGCACACTGAAAAAAAATTAGAACATTGCCCTTGATCGGGTGATCAAAATTCGGATGCTTGGTCAAGGACTCATGATGGTTGCCGTGTCCCGGGGTCATGCAATCCCCTTTTTGCAACCTTCTGACAAGCCAAATCAATGGGAAAGCCAGATTCACTTCACAACCATGTTACTAACTTAACAACTGCGATGATTCACTTAACTATGGCAAGAAAGGTCATAACACGGGGCAAAACTCACTTAACAAATGTCTCACTTAGCACAGAAATCTTGGGCTCAATTGGGGTTGTATGCCGAGGACTAATGACTTCAACTCACTTGTCCACTTCAATGCAGAAATCTCCTCGGATGGTTCCAGGTTTGGAATCGGCTGGGTTGGTTTCGCCAATCATCATGCGGGCAGTTTTGACTACCTCCTGCCCTTGCCAGACCTACAGAAAGTGAACGAAGAAGAATGGTCAACAGGCACAACTTTGATGCATCTCTCTTTCAGCTACCCAAAAGTTCTTGCAGGAATAATGTAATTTTGGTAAATGGTCCTGCTTTTTTTCCCAAAAATAAAACTTTCCTGATGAAGTAGAGATGGCACACGAGTAAGTTCTGCCCCAACTGGCAGGAAGGATGGTGGCATCTTCTCAAAACCAGTAAGGCTAAGAAAAAGCTAGCGCCTAAGAAAGACGCAACGAAGCCTCAACAAAATGTGCACCAAATATTTAGTCGTGAAAAACTCCAACACTGTTTTTAATTCAGGCTGTTTTGAGGCTGCCCTAGAAACTTCAGAAGACAGATCAAAATCGTCCAGGAGAGAACATTTTGGGCCTCTATAAATGGAGGAGGAAAAATTCTTGCAACTCAAAAGTCCCACTTGGCCAATGTTGCTTGGCTTGACAAACATCTCAGGCCGAGTCTGGAAAACTACCTGAGCCCTTGGATTTCTGTTGTCTCTCAGCGAGGAGCATCTGACCTCAGGAAATTTAATGATTTGATATTTAGCCTTTCATATCTCTGTTCCTCACCATGGCCACGATCGGTCCCGAACTCATGAATTTCACCAAGCGGCTGAAGAAAGGACGCTCATGGAGAGAGATGTAATGTTCTTTCAGCAACTCTTCCGAAGCCTGAGCAGAAGATACATCAGATGCAATCAACATGTTACGGACTTTTGTAAAAACATGGGATGCTAAAATCTCACCTGAAGGAGTTAAAATGCTGAGCGGTGTCATCACCAACCTCACCTTCAACGTGTACTTGAAAGTTCAAAAGAGACTTTTTTTTAATAAGGTCACAATCAGTGGTGAAATCCAATTTTTTTTACTACAGGTTCTGTGGGCGTGGCTTGGTGGGCGTGGCTTGGTGGGCGTGGCAGGGGAAGGATACTGCAAAATCCCCATTCCCTCCCCACTCCTGGGGGAAGGATACTGCAAAATCCCCATTCCCTTCCCTACTCCAGGGGAAGGATACTGCAAAATCCTCATTCCCTCCCCACTCCTGGGGGAAGGATACTGCAAAATCCCCATTCCCTCCCCACTCCAGGGGAAGGATACTGCAAAATCCCCATTCCCTCCCCACTCCTGGGGGAAGGATACTGCAAAATCCCCATTCCCTCCCCACTCCTGGGGGAAGGATACTGCAAAATCCCCATTCCCTCCCCACTCCTGGGGGAAGGATATTGCAAACTCCCCATTCCCACCCCACTCTGGGACCAGCCAGAGGTGGTATTTTCCGGTTCTCTGAACTACTCAAAATTTCCACTACCGTTTCTCCAGAACCTGTCAGAACCTGCTGGATTTCACCCCTGGGTCACCTGTTCTACAGTGT
>QLTV01012196.1:261152-300836 GCA_003457575.1 Thermophis baileyi
ATCCATCCATCCATCCATCCATCCACCCACCCATCCATCCATCCATCCATCCATCCATTCATATATCTCTGGACATAGTTCTAGGAACATATAAGAACAGCAATCCCATTGAAAAAGTGCACTTACTTCTAAGCAGGGATTCATAGATCATGTTATAAATCTGAATTGTTTCTGTATGGCATCCTTAGGTTGCAATGCTATAAAATATTTGTCAAGTAATGGAGCCCATTGAATTAAACAGAGGTGTTATTCCTGAGTAATATGCATAGGATTTGCACTATCGGTAGGCATTTGAATATCATTAGTTGACAGGAGACATACAATGTTATATGTTACTGGCCTTTTCCAGGAAACTCATTTGCTGAAAACCAATTCTGACGTAGCCAAAATCTCCCACTTATGCTTAATAGTTGGGAGTGAATTTGGGGAGCCTAAGGTTTGCAGAAATAAAAAAAGCAATTTTAAAATAATTGCTCTAATAAGGAATTAGCCTAAGGAATACAAATCCTTTTTTTCTGCATGGCGTTCTCTGAATCATTTTTCCTTTATCAGGTATATTTTAGTGACCAGTGAATGACCGATAACGTTGCTTATCTTCCTCTTTACACTGAATCATTTTTCCTTTGTCAGGAATATTTTATTGAGCAGTTAAAGACCGATAACGTTGCTTATCTTCCTCGGCGAGTTACAAATGAAATTGCCAGCAGCAGCCGCTATGAGGTTTACACCCAGGGAGGAGTTATTTTTGCCACTAGCCGAATTCTGGTGGTGGATTTTCTGACCGACAGGATTCCTGCAGATCTTATCACTGGTAAGAAGTTTAAAACTGGGTGTCATTCCCGCCTCTCGGCATGCCATGCATAGTTTTGAGTCTAGACTGAAAAATGCAGGGCTATTGTTCCTCTCGGTTCACCTATAGGCAAATTTCAAATAATGCTCTTTGTTTTATAGGGTCATTCCCACTAGAGGGCAGTATGGCAGAAGTTCTATTAAAAACGCAACTTGTAAGCTACAGATTAGTCATGGACATTTTTTTTCTGCCCGAAAAACCTGTGTGGCTTAGTTAGAGATATTGCTGGAATTAGGTCATAAGGTTTGCAGGATAATCTTGAACTAGTCACTTTCTGTCTCTCTAAGCCAGGGTTTCCCAACCTCTGCAACTTGAAGATGTGTAGATTGCAACTCCCAGAATTTCCCCAGCCAGCATGTCTTAACGTTTACACCACTTTGGCTGGGGAATTCTGGGAGTTGAAGTCCACACATCTTCAAGTTGCAGAGTTTGGGAAAGACTGCTATAAAGCCAACGGCTAAAACTGGAGATGGGGAACAGGGTAATAAGGCCACTGACCAGTTTAGGGGAAAGGTTGGAGTACAAATGTCACAGAATAGTAACAGCATTTGCGGCTGATCTGTAACGTTAGGACAAAGTGGCCGTGTTCACTCCTGGAAATCTCTCTGATCCCTTGATTTTAGATCTGTTTTTTATTGAGGGAGATCCCCAGCTGTTTAAAGGTGCATTCTGAAAAGAAAACGGGGCCACCAACCATTGCTTTTAGGTGTGGCTTATGGCTTTCTGGAGATTCTGGTTGATCATAGTGGTTGCTCCTTAATCCTATGAGCTTTTATCTGAGAGTGCATCCTATAAAGGTTTGGTATTTCATTTGAATAATTCTTCTAAGGTCAGGGAGTACTTCCGGTTCTTGTTTGAATTCCTTGAGCCGATTTTAAACCAGGACGCTCTTGTCCCGAAGAAGGAATTTAAAAGCACCCATTCTTGTCTCTCTGGAGAAGTTGCCAGAGGATAGTTAAAATGTCTCATGCTGTTTCATCGGCAAAACCTTTCAAATTCTTGACCTGCCTTGGAAAAACTTCACGTCCTCTTCATGTGTTTTGTTCTGGACTCCTCACCACCACCCCTGCTGCTTCCAATTTATTCTTGTTATTCCTCCAGGAATTCTGGTGTACAAAGCCCACAGAATCATTGAGTCTTGCCAAGAAGCTTTCATCTTGCGGCTTTATCGCCAGAAGAACAAGCAAGGTTTCGTCAAAGCCTTCACCGACAACGCGCTGGCTTTTAACACCGGCTTTTGTCACGTGGAAAGAGTCATGCGAAACCTCTTCGTGAGGAAGCTGTATCTCTGGCCAAGGTAAGGTGGCTTAAGGATGGGAAGGATCTATGGAGGTTCTCAGTCATCCAGGTCATGGTTGTCCCAAAGGTGCTTTTCCAAAAGGCAACTGGAATTCCTTGGGTTTTTTTTTTTCCCCCCTCTGAAAACATTTCGTTTCTCATCCAGAACTGAAGAAGCCTGTTCTAACCCAGCTCCCCAAACACGACAAACCCTCTGAAGTTAAATCAATGATTCCTTTATTAGGAGCGCCAGCAGCATCCGTAAAAAGTTTCTCTCTCAACGCAGGCTAACAAGTCCGTCCGGCAGGGAGATGAATAGTTGTCTGCCACATCTCCTCCCCCTGCCTTTTATCCCCAGAGCTAGGGTGGGGCTTCGCTAGCAGCGGTGGCTCTTCCATCCCAAGGACCAGCCCACAGATTTCCTCTGCTCTCCTCTCCTCTGCCTTCTGCGCAGCTGCACGTCAGGCGCTGGACCCAGCTGTTCCTCCTCGTCCTCATCAGCCACCTCCAGACCTGGGGGCTGTTGACTCTCCATCTGAGGTCTGACGGACGGCCCAGGCTCCAACTCTGTCTCTCTCTCTCTCTCTGACAGCTCCACTCCCTCTTCCCCCTCGGAGCTCTCAAGTTGCCTTGATGCTGACCCTGACTCCCACGCCTCCTCCTCCTCTGATTCGGCTGCTGGAGGGGCCGGCGGCCGACAGGCCACAGCAAAGCCTCTTGGATGAGGAGCGAAATGTTTTCAAAGGAAAAAAAAACCAATTGCCTCTTTGGAAAAGCCTCTTTTGGATTGAAAAGATCCTCCCAACCTGAGGACTTAGATGAACTGCCTGGGAACCAGCTAGGAACCAGGACGGGGGGTTGATTTGTGTAGTTCCTTGCTGAGTTCCGTCTTCCTGTCTTTCTCTTGCCCAGGTTTCACGCGGTGGTGCACTCTTTTCTAGAGCGACACAAACCCGAAGTGGTGGAAATCCATATCACTATGACGCCAGCCATGCGTGCCATCCAGAGTTCCATACTGGACATCCTGAACGCGTGTCTGAAGGAACTGAAGCAGTGCAACCCTGCTCTGGAAGTGGAGGATCTGTCCTTAGAAAATGCCATTGGCACGGCGTTCGAAAAGGTACCTCTTCTTTGGCGAAGTCGGGTGCGCCCTTCTCATCAGCTTGCCCTGTGGATTGTATGCTACAGTAGTGGCCAAAATTGTGGAAACCTTTTGGGAAAAGTGTATTTTCTAAAACTAGCTAATAACAGCACTTTTATTTGGAGTTGTACCATAAAATTATATATCAGTGGAAAGATAATTTAATCAAGAATGTAATGCAATAACTTTTATGAAGGATTTGCTATTAGAATAGCAATTATAAAGAAGAAAAGTGAAACGAGATATACAAAAATTATCACCATAGAAAAAATGAGATATACAAAAATTATCACCATGTCAGTTAATAGTTGGGTAACCTTTAGCATGAATTACAGCCTTACAACGTCTTCCCACGGAGTGAACCAAGTCTTTTAGTTCTGCAGCTGTTATAATGTGAAACCAAGATTGAATGATTGATTCTATTAAATGGGTTTTATTGCTGGGGATATTCAAAGGAAATACAAGAAGAAAATATGATTATCTTGAAACTCCCAAAAAAAAAAAAAAAAAGTGGTGTTATTAGCCATCAAACCTCAAAAATACACTTTTCCCAAAAAGGTTTCCACAATTTTGGCCACTACTGTAAGTCTTGGGTGTAGTAACGTGTCTTTTTTCGAATCAAAATGTACTACTTCCAAACATGGGCGTTCTAAAGTTGGACTCGCGTTCCCTCTGATTCGGTGATATTTCTGTGCTGATTACTAAAAGCTGCATTTGCAGGATCTAAGTTGGACTTCCTTGGAGGAGGTGGTCACTCAGTAATGAGGAGATAATGGTCTGTGGACTGAAATGAAGATGAAAGAGCCTTCAGCTTCTCAAGCTTAGCTCTGGCATTTGAAGGATATTCCGGGGAAGAATCCCAGCTCAGAGGAGGAAATGCTTGGCTAAGTTATAAGGAGGAAAAAGTAGTGAAGTTTCTGTGGATTGTTGGCCATCCGAAGAAGCGATGCATCTTACGTTCATTAACGGCAGTTTCCCTTCCCTTAATTTAGCAAAAGCTTCCTCAGATTGTGCATCTGTTTCTTTTGGAAGGAATTCCGCTGTGGTTTTTTTTTTTTTTAATTTTATGTTTTGTGAAATGTCATGAGCTTCAGCAGCACCTAGTCAAAACTCTCCAGTTGAACTTTTCTCCTTTCTTTCCAGCTGTGTTTTGTTTAGGGAGCAGAGTCTGCCCTTTTTTTTTTTTTTTTTTTTTAACAGAGGGGCTGACATCTGTTAATACTTGAACTGTGTTTTTACATAAAAGAATGTTTTATTAGGTCTCCAAGTCTCTGGCTTGCTTATCGTAAGCTCGTTAACAACGAAATAAATGTTCTTTTATTGGGCGGCTGTATGCCAGAATCATAACATCATTGGAATATCTATCTATCTATCTATCTTGGGCTAAACAGCTTGAATCTAAGGTCCCTAAAAGTCAAACAAAAAATTTCAATGGAATCAGGTGTGGCTGTGAATGGGCAACATTGAAGAATGGAAAGAAATCTATGACTTGATTCTTTTTTAAAGGTTTGCAGCCTCTAAATACGAATTGCAGGCTAACTCTGCCCCATAGCCAGCAGTTCGATCCTGACTGGCTCAGGTTGACTTAGCCTTCCCATCCTTCTGAGGTTGGTAAAATGAGGACCCAGATTGTTGGGGGGCCAAGATGCTGACTCTGTAAACAACTTAGAGAGGGCTGTAAAGCCCTGTGAAGCTGTATGTAAGTCTAAGTGCTCTTGGTAAATCTGTTAAGAGATCAGTTGGTTTGGATCAAGCATAGATCACTGCATCACGCACTAACCATTATTCCCAATGCTGTAATTCCAGACAATCCGTCATTATTTAGATCCTCTTTGGCACCAGCTTGGATCCAAGACCAAATCTCTGGTCCAAGATTTGAAGATCCTCCGCACGTTGCTACAGTACTTGGCTCAGTACGACTGCGTCACTTTCCTTCATCTTTTAGAGTCCCTCAAAGTGTCGGAAAAAGCTTTCGGTCAGAATTCAGGTAGGAATAGTTCGGTTCACTCCGTGATCAAAAGTTTTAATTAGAAGCAAAACCACAAACACACACGCACCAATGTTCCCGAATGTTCCCATCCCTCCAGAAGGCTGGAGGACACGAAATATATTCAGCCTCCCACTTAACGGCTGTTGCTTGAAAACGTGTATCGTTCGCCTCAGACGCCTTAGTCATTATATAAGGAGCTCTTGGCCGCTGGGAAGGGAAGAAGGGAAATGTAAGGATCTGGAAGCTGGGCTATTTCAAGACATTGATCACACGTGGAAATTATTAGTGTTTCTGATACCATCTGTTGGGGCAGGTTCAAGCCAAAAGCAAAATTAAGTGGTAAATCTTTTTCTGGGATTGTAGGGAGGGGAGCATGGCACGTATGTCTGCCTCAAACAAGTATGTATGGGGTAAAAAGAAAAAGAAAAGAATTGGCTTATCCTTCGAGCTTTTTTTTTTTAATCCCTCATTTCATTGACATATCAATTATGTGATAGGACTCGGGGTGAATTTCCTGGTTTATTACTTGCCTGTGATAGGCACATTTATTAATGTACTAAAAGTTAATAAACACTTAATAGGCACACTTTGTTAATGTACCAAACAGAAGCAACTTAGAACTAAGGAGAAATTTCCTGACCGTTAGAACAATTAGTCAGTGGAACAACTTGCCTCCAGAAGTTGTGGGGGCTGCAACACTGGAAGTTTTTAATAAAGAGATTGGACAACCATTTGTCTGAAGTGGTGTAGGGTTTCCTGCCTGAGCAGGGGGTTGGACTAGAAGACCTCCAAGGTCCCTTCCAACTCTTGTTATTCTGTTATTCTATTAATTACATGCTTTTTATGCCAATTTGTTGGCTTTATAAAATCCTGGTTCCAATGCAAAACTTGAAGGGTCAAAATGAATAGGATTAAAACCTTTCATCCTTTTGGCAACCGGCTCCTGTTTGCAGCGTTCCAAGATCACATGACCACAATTTGTGATGTTTTTTTCCTAAAAACTGGCTTTTTGACAAAAACACCCCGTAGCAAACAATGGGTTTACGTAATGACTGCTGGATTCACTTAGCGGCCATGGTGATTTGCTTCACGACCGCCACAAAAAAGGTTGCAAAATCAGATCGGTCCTACGAAGACCTCCATTTACAACCGTCACAACTTAACGATCGTAAGGGATAGGCTCCATTGCAGGTCGTAAGTTGAGGATTATCTGTAATGGCTCCAAACACCTGCGTTGCTAAAGAACAAAGTGAGTTTTCTTCCTTTGAACATCACCGGCCAAGTTTATATTTAATGTTTATCTCTCTTAAATCATCTTATCTTATCTTCACATTCATCTCCTAGGTTGGCTTTTTCTGGATTCTAGTACATCGATGTTTCTAAATGCTCGGAGCAGAGTTTATCGCCTGCCAGAAGATAACGCGAGTAAGAAAAAAAAAGGCTCGGAGAAAACAGATGTCAAAGAAGCAAAAGGTAGAGCACACCCTTCTTCACCGATGTAGCCTAAGATGTACAGGTAGTCCTCGACTTAACAACAGTTCTTTTAGTGACCGTTCAAAGTTAGAACGACACACTGAAAAAGTTATCTCATGACCATTTTTCACACTCGCGACCGTGGCAAGCATCCCCAGGGTCACGTGATTTACATTCGGATGCTTGACAACTGGTCTACATTTATGACGGTTGCGGTTTTCCCAGGGTCACGTGATCCCCTTTTGTGACCTTCCGACAAGCAAAGTCAATGGGGAAACCAGATTCACTTAACAACGGTGTTACTAATTTAACAACTGCTGTGATTCACTTCACTGTGGTGAGCCGTGGTGGCGCAGTGGTTAGAGTGCAGTACTGCAGGCTACTTCTGCTGACTGCTGGTTGCCTGCAATTTGGCAGTTCAAATCTCACCAGGCTCAAGGTTGACTCAGCTTCCAATCCTTCCAAGGTGGGTAAAAATGAGGACCCAGATTGTTGGGGGCAAGAGGCTGACACTGTAAACCACTTAGAGAGGGCTGTAAAAAGCACTGTGAAGCGGTATATAAGTCTAGGTGCTATTGCTAACAAATGTGGCAAGAAAGATCATGAAATGCAGCAAAACTCACTTAAACAAATTTCTCACTTAGCAACATAAATGTTGGGCTCAATTGTGATCACAAGTCAAGGACTACCTGTATATGGTTTTTTTTTTGGGGGGGGGGCATCTGAGTAGATAGGGCACACTGCTCTCAAAAGAATTTTGAATATAATTCCAAAATTGTTCTGGTGCTCCTGTATCAGCAAATTAAAAAGAAAAGATTTGATGTTGAGCTGATGCTGCAGATAGAAAAACCTCATCGGTTTGTGTTTCAGAACAGAAACGGGAACTGGTCCTGGAAAGCAGTCCGAAGTGGGAAGCTCTGGGAGAAGTGCTGAAGGAGATTGAAAAGGAGAACGCCAACAGCGAAGCCCTGGGGGGGCCAGGTGAGGGCCTACCTCCAGACAAGGATGGACAGGGTGAGACAGTCAGAAACACCATGGGAGCATCTGCCCTCTTTATGCACACTTCAGGGGCAGAGGCCTGTTTCGAAATTGGCAGTAGACCCCACACCAACTCCGAAAGAACTCTGTTGCCTCCAGCAAATAGAGGCTCAATGTGAAAGGCGTTTTGGTATGAGGAGAAAAGTGCGATATTGTAAAATAATCTGGGAGTCCTATGAAAAGCAGCTCTAAAGTCATCTGGTCGAGGCTTCCATTCCTAAGGTCCAGCCTCAAGTTAAAGAAAGATACCGTCTCCTGAGGCAGCCTGGACCATTAGCATTGTCAAAATCATAAATTTGTTGAAATCGTAAAAAATAAAATAGTTTTGGAGCTGTGTAAAGGGGGAGATTTTTCAGGGAGGGAGGGAGGAACAGGAGGAAGGAAGGGAGGGAGGGAGGGAAGAAGGAACAGGAGGAAAGGAAGGAAGGGGGAAGGGAGGGAAGAAGGAAGGAAGGGGGAGGGAAGAAGGAAGAAGGAAGGAACAGGAGGAAAGGAAAGAAGGGGGAAGGAAGGAAGGGGGAGGGAAGAAGGAAGGAACAGGAGGAAAGGAAGGGGGGAGGGAAGAAGGAAGGGGAAAGGAGGGAGGGAGGGAGGGAGGAAGGAAGGAAAGGAAGGAAGGAAGGAAGGAAGGAAGGATGGATGGATGGATGGATGGATGGATGGATGGATGGATGGATGGATGGATGGATGGATGGATGGATACCCCTTCACTCCATCCCGAAACCTCTTCAGTTGAACTTCAGATATAAAACTTTTGTTCCAGGCTGTCTGAGTCCCCAAACAATAGCACTTTTATTAGAAGGATGATGACAGATGCCCTATTTTATGAAGACTCCATACTTATTTTTTTCTGTTAGAAATACAGATGGTCCTCGACTTACAACCATTCCTTTAGTGACCATTCAAAGTTACAATGGTACTGAAAAAAAAAAGGTGACTTATGACTGGTCCTTGCACTTATGACAGTTGCAGCATCCTCCCAGTCACCTGATCAAAATTTGGGTGCTTGGCAACCAGCATGTATGGGTCACATGATCACCATTTGTGACCTCCCTAGCCATCTTCCAACCAGCAAAGTCAAGGAGGGGAAGCTGGACTCGCTTAACAACTGCGGGGTTCACTTATCAACCGCGGTGTTTCACATAATCGTCAAAGTCAGGCACCACCCTCTTTTGTTGGCATAGCAACAGAAGCTCTGGTTGTAACTCGAGGACCACCTATATGAGGTGAAAGGTTGACTTGATTTCAAGCCGTACGTGTGGAAACTCTCTTTGGCTGCAGGCCGAGTGCTGGTTTGTGCCAGCGATGACCGCACCTGTGCTCAGCTGAAGGAATATATCAGCATCGGGACCGAAGCCTATTTAACCAGGCTCTACAACAAAACCTTTGGGTCGGACAAGGAAGCGAGCGCGGCCGGCCTGAAGAACCGGAGAGAGGCCAAGGGCCGGGATAAGAACAGCCGAGAACCGCCAGCCAAAAAAGCCAAAACGGAATCCTCCAAGCCAAAAAGGAGAAAGAAAAAGGCAGAGTTAACCCTGACACAAATGTTGAACACAGAGGAGCGGGAAAACGTCAAGGTAGAAGAAGACGATTCTGAGGGCCTCAACAGTAGCCAGGAGAGCAACGGGGAAAGATCAGAGGATCTCCAGTTAAAACTGTCCTCCTCTGACGCCTATTACGGTATCCTAAAGGAACCGCTGACTGTCATCCATCCTTTAAATGGTTGTGGGGATCCGTATGCCCTCACGTCCGTCTTGCATGAGGTGGAGCCCAGATACGTTGTCTTGTACGATGCAGAGCTGACTTTTGTCCGCCAGCTGGAAGTTTACAAGGCAAGCAGACCAGGACAGCCGTTGAGGTAACTTGGCTTGAAAGGGAGCAATGGCTGAAAGAGATTGTTCTGGTTATGTTTATACTCCAAGCTTATTAGGACAAAATAAAAATAAAAATGTGAGAGGTCTTTGGTGTTCTCTGGGCTTGCTTGTCCCAAAGGTGCTTTTTCAAGAGGCACCTGGACTTTCTAGTTTTTCTCTGAAGACGTTTCACTTCTCATCCAAGAAGCTTCTTCAGCTCTCACAGGATAGTGGGGGATGGAAGGATTTATACTCCTTGCAGGCAGCTGGTCATTTGCGTCCTTTTAGAGGGTCCTTGAAGCACTTGGAGGTTTATCTGTGTCCTCAGGGTCACCTGAGTGGTGCTTCTGGTTCCTGTAGTGTGCAATTTTTCCCCTCTGGAAATCCATTCCTACTCCCACACCATTCCAAGGGTGTTCATCCCTAATTGAATAGCTAAAAGTCCGTAGAGATTCTCAGTCATCCAGGTCAGGGTTTTGCTGCATGACCTGGATGACTGAGATTCTCTACCAATCTGAGCTTGGTTGTTTTCTTGCAGACATTTCATTACCCAGCTAGTGGGACTAAGAGTACTAACAATGCTGTAAAGAAAAGCTTAATCAAGAAGCCACCGAGAACATCCCCAGCAACACTAACAGGGCAAACCACTGTATAAACAGAGAGCAAACTCCGGTCCCTATAGCTCTGATGATGTTACCTAGTCGGGTCATGAAATGTCTGCAAGAAAATAACCAAGCTTAGAGAGTGCCAAGGACGCTACAGTTCAACCCTGAGCTACAAATATTGTCTTCTATTTATAAAAGTAATGCCATTTCTTTCTTCCTTTTTTTTTTTTTTTTAAAAAGGGCCCAACTGGATTTGGCCTGGAGAAATGAATACGTGCCTGCAGTCATTTTGCAGTATTTATCCAGGGTCTTATAACGAGGAAGGATGTTTAGGTTGTGAAATCTGATCAGAGCCTTTCCTTCCTACAGAATGAATCACGGTTTAATTCTTATTAATTAGGAGATTCTTAATCTTAATTCTTATTAAAGCGGAAAACTTGCTTGTTGCTCAGAGGCTTAGAGAACCCAGGGTTGGCTGGCTGGGAGATTATGACACACCTGCGTAGAATTGGGAAGGTGCTATTGAGGCCATATTTATTTTTTTATTTATTATTTTAATCTTCTGGAAACCACTGGGATACAGATTAGCTGGATTCGTATTAACCCGATGATCATTTAATAGACTCTGGTGTTGTGATCTATGAGACATGATTAATGGGTTAGCGTGATGAATGTGCCCGGCCATCATGGCTTGTTTTGCAAGCCAGGATGGAGTGGGTTTGCCATCCAGCCAGCGCCTTTTGGATTTGAAAAGGTTTCCTGTCTTGCCTTGCAGGGTTTACTTCCTGATCTACGGAGGGTCGACGGAAGAACAGCGCTACCTTACCACGCTAAGGAAAGAGAAGGAAGCTTTTGAAAAACTCATTCGGTAAAAGGCCTCCTGGGTTTTACCTTTAGAAAACATTAATCTATATATATAAAAGCTAAATACCACTCACTCATCACGAAATCTCCAGAACTGTAAAGCCTACAAACTTGAAACTTGCCACGTATGTTCCTCTTGGCTTCTAGGTGCTCGCTAAGAAAGGATTTTTCAAAATGACCATCAGATCATTAGTATTTAATGATTTAGATCATTATCATTAGTGTATTAACACGCTCTGATGCTAAGGAGTTAGACGTTCTACTCCCCCTCCCCACCTGAAAAGAACTCTGTTCCAACTGCCAGTTGCCTTATATTAACACGCTCTGATGCTAAGGAGTTACACATTCTACATAAATTTTCAAGCTTTAAGTGTCAATGTATCAAGCCCGATCGTAACTACTCATTAAGTTTCAAGCTTTAACTGTCAATTTATCAAGGCCGATCACATAGTTTCGTAGCGAAGCACGGGTATCCAGCTACTCGTACTTTATATTGTGTCAGCAACAATCGGCTGTGGGGCACTTTGAGCAGTGATGTGGCTTCAGTTCATCACAAGTCCCTTGAGACCGCACCACTCCAGAGTACAACAGGAGAGAATTTGCCCCAAAGATTCAACACAATACAGGTAGTCCTCGACTTGCAACACTTCATTTAGTGACCAAAGTTACAACGGCACTGAAAAAAGTGACTTAAGACCGTTTTTCAGAATTACGACCTTTGCAGCAACCCCACGGTCACGGGATCAAAATTCAGAGGCTTGGCAAACTGGTTCGTACTTACGACCGTTGCAGTGTCCCAAGATCACGTGACAACCCCCCCCTTTTTTTTGGCGACCTCCTGATGAGCAAAGTCAAGGGGGTAGGCAGTTTCACTTAACAAACCGGGTTAGTAACTTATCAACTGCAGTGATTCACTTAACAACTATGGCAAGAAGGGTCGTAAAATGGGGCAAAACTCACTTAACGAATGTGTCACTTAACAGCAGAAATTTCGGGCTCAATTGTGGTCGTAAGTCGAGGACTACCTGTAGAATTACAGTTCGTCACAAAGTCCGCCAGATGTTCAGACTGGATTTGGCATTGTCTACCTGTCGGGTCCTTTCCAAGGACCTGGAATAGGCAGATGTTATTATTTACAGGTAGTCCTCGCCTTGCAGCAGTTAGTGACCGTTTGAAGTTCCAGTGACACTGAAAAAAGTGACATGGCTAACGACCGTGTTACTAACTTAACAACTGCAGAGCTTTGCTTAACAACTGTGGCAAGAAAGGACGTAAAATGGGGCAAAACTTTAGGCAGCTCACAACCTTAAACCAATGAAGAAATAAAAGGGAAGTATAGTTTCTCCTGCTTGAGCAGGGGGCTGGACTAGAAGACCTCCAAGGTCCCTTCCAGCTGTGTTCTAATTCTGAATTCTAATTCTAAAGTTTAAAGAACCTGAAAATAAAATAATAGAACAATAGATAAACAAGGAAAAAGAAAATACACCAATATGATTAGTAAAAAAAAAAAAAAAACAAGAATGGTGAATTGGGAGCAGCAAGCAGGGGTGGGACATGGAGTCTGCTGTCAATCTAGCAGCCACCTCCAGAGTCAAACTCCCCCATTGGGGTCCCCAGGCCAATTCACAGGGCTTGGTTTTTAGGTCAACACAATGGATATAGTTTCCTAGACTGGTCTACCTCAGAGGGCTGACAGATGGTGAGTAATTTTTCCACCTCCTCCTCTAAAATTGGCCAAGTTATAATGCCAGTTCCTATAAACGCAATTGTCTGCGAGAACTCCCCAAAAAGATTTCTACCCATTTGGAAGACTGCTAGAGCTTTCTGTTGCTATGCAGCCCGTGTGCAGCCTCTTCCCTTTCCATGTTGCCAAGGTAGCAAACTTATGTAAAATGATGGAGAGGATGGGCAATGAATTATATAACAAGTTAGAGGAAGCATCTCCCATCCCTTTATCGGTGGCAGCCGTAGGAGGCAGGCAGGCGTTAGTATTTTCTCCTTGGTGATGAAGTGGTGTATGGTTTCTCTCTCTCTGTGCGTGTCGGGTGGAGAGAATGGTAAATGATCGAAAGGCATCCAAAGGGATTTGAGCCTTTCCAGTTTTAATCCAGCGCTCTGTAATGCAAGAAGAGGACGAGTCATTGGATAAGAGATGGGCGGCAAATAAATTGGATGGATGGATGGATGGATGGATGGATGGATAGATAGATAGATAGATAGATAGATAGATAGATAGATAGATAGATAGATAGATAGATAGATAGATAGATAGAGGGATAAGGGATAGAGGGATGGATAGACAGACAGACAGATGGATAAATGGATGGATGGCTGGTTGGAGAGAGAGAAAGAGGGGGAGAGGGACGGATAGAGAGGGAGGGGGAGAGAGGGAGGGGGAAAGAGAGAGAGAGAGAGAGCTTCCACATTAACTTTCCTTGTCAGAAGGATGCAAAAGGGGATAGTATGACTCGGGGACATTGGAATGGTCATAAATATGAGCCAGTTGCCAAGCATCTGAATTTTGATCACGTGATCATGGGGATGTATGAAAAAAAAAGGCATATGTCACTTTTTTCAGTGCTGTGCTTCGAACAGTCACTAAACGAATGGTTGTAAGTCAAGGACTACCTATATTTAATTGCCCCAGTTTCTGCCCTGCAGAACAGAAATTAGTAAATTAAAAATATTTCCATTAATCCTTGTGTATTTCCCAGCTAGTGGTGAGTTACAAGCCGGACCTTCCCCCGTCAGATACAGTATGATAGATAATAACACCGTCCATCATCTCCAGGCAGAGCACTCGGTGGCCATGCCTTGTGGCCATGGGAGGAATTTCATTTATTTATGCATTAAAACATTTCTACAGCTGCCTATCGTATCACTAACTCACGAATTAAAACATGTTGATGGCTCTGCAGTGGATTCCCCCCTCCCCCATATTCAAACTGAACAGTTTTAGTGCTTAAAAGTTAGTTAATACTGATGCACCCTTTTTCTCTTCTTCCTTTCAGAGAGAAGGCCGTCATGGTAATTCCGGAAGAAAGAGAAGGGCGAGATGAAACCAACTTGGATTTAACAAGAGATTCCACGGCAGCCACCGTTTCGATTGATACTCGCAAGGCAGGTCTGTTTTGGGGCTCTCTGCAACTCTTTTTAAGACCGTGTCTCAGTCTCTGTCCCTTTTGGGGGGCTGGATTCACATTGATTCATGAAATGGTTGTGTGAACGTCCCACATCGCTTACGATAGCTTTGGTTTAGTACGTGGATCGATTAAATAACAATTCCATGTTTAAGTGTTCGCCCTGGGTAGTGCTAGCTGGCATCCTAAATGAACACGACTGCTGTAAACTAGCAATTTGTTTTCCTTCCATTCAATTGTGTCTGATTTTCAGGACAAGTCCCTGCAGTTTTCTTGGCAAGGTCTTTCAGAAGTGGTTTGCCATTGCCTCCTTCCTAGGGCTGAGAGAAAGTGGCTGGCCCAAGGCAGGACTAGAACTCAGGGTCTCCTGGTTTCATGTGCAACCTTCCCAGCTGGCTTCCGACAAGGAAATGGGGAAATAGATTTAATTAATGTCCTCATGAGTCACTTCACAGCTAAGTGATTTCCTTAGCAGTCTGTTTAATGTGGTTAAAAATGTCATAAAATCAGGCGTAACTTAACAGCAGCCTTGCTTAGCAATGGAAAGTCTGGTCATAAGTGTTCTGACCTAGGCTGCCTTAGAAAGTATAAAGCACAAGCTTAGTCCCACAAAACCTCTTTTATTTATACGACTGTAAATTACTTTTATTTACAGTCCGCAAGGCTTGATAAACAGTCTGTCAGGGTTCCAAATAGCATCTAAAATCAAATCAGAGTCCGAGGCAAAGCATTCCTCTAAATTCCAATTTATTAATAGAGCCATGTTGGCACGGCTGTGAGAAACCCGGATCTGAAGTCCCCGGGGTTTCTCCAGCCAGTTGAAAATTCAAGCCCTTGTCTCCACACCCCCAAATCCATCACATGAACCAATCTTCATCTGGCACTTGGCAGCAACTCCCATCTCCTTCCGTGCAGGTGCAGGACAAAGGATGACCTTGGCAATCTGAAAGGAATTTGTTATGGCTACGTGCAGGCATCCCTCATGCAGCGGCCCCTCCCAAATTCCCATAGCAAAGCATGCGTTCTAAAGCATAAAGTGTGGGAGGCCAAAGTCTCTAATAAAATAAACCCCCACCTATCTCACGTGGAAGGCTGCCAGAGAGCTAATTTCCAGACGCAAGGCAAGGCCAACCTTGGCACAGAGTCATAAACAGAATTTTCAAATCTTGAATCGGCCAGATGAACTAATTGCTTCCTGCAAAAGCTCACGTCCCGTTCGCTCTTCTTTTATATCTTATGGGGGGGGCCAATCATCTCCAAGCCTTACTCCCGAGTCGACCCTGCTTTCTCAATTGTTCTTGTCTTCTGGCAGCTCTGCGCATGCGCACACTGGGAACAGGCTCCCGCTGTTCTTCTGCCTCGCTGCTGTCAGACTCCGGAGGCTGCACATAACTATCAGATGGCCCTGGCCCCCTCTCTGCCTCCGACACAGAGCCCTCGCCCGAGCCTTCCCCAGACTCCAGGACTGGCCCATGTTCCTCCCCAACCTCCTCACTGTCTGACTCTGCTGCCAGCTCCGTTGGCCGCCGGCGAGCCACAACACTAAGTCAAGGACTACCTGCACTTTGGCTTTTCATCTTTGGGGTATCTTCATCCTTAAGTTTAAGTCTTTTCATCCTAAAGCTTAAGCTGGGATGTCTTAGGATGCAAGGCAAATTCACAACCACTTCCCATCCTGCAACTAGACAAACCGTTAGCTAGGGCTTAGCTCCCTGTTGTTAATCAGTGTGAAATGACCTCTTCTCTCACTGCTTTCCTTAGGTGGCCAACACCAGAAGGTTGTGCAGCACAGCATCGTGGTGGACATGCGCGAATTTCGCAGCGAGCTTCCCTCCTTGATTCATCGGCGGGGCATCGACATTGAGCCCGTGACGTTAGAAGTCGGGGACTACATTCTCACCCCAGACATCTGCGTGGAGCGCAAGAGCACCAGCGACCTCATCGGCTCCCTCAATAACGGCAGGTTGTACACTCAGTGCGTCTCCATGTCTCGCTACTATCAACGGCCTGTCCTGCTCATTGAGTTTGATGCCAGCAAACCCTTTTCTCTCACTCCCCGGGCTTCTCTGTACCAAGAGATCTCCAGCAACGACGTGATCTCCAAGCTCGCTCTGCTGACTCTTCACTTCCCACGCCTTCGGCTCCTGTGGTGCCCGTCCCCGCACGCCACGGCCGAAGTGTTCGAAGAACTGAAACAGAACAGGCCTCAGCCTGACGCAACGGCGGCTTTGGCCATCACGGCTGATTCTGAAACCCTCCCTGAACGGGACAAATATAACCCCGGTCCTCAAGACTTCTTGCTAAAAATGCCTGGAATCAATTCCAAAAACTACCAGGCCATAATGAATCACGTCGAGAGCATCGCAGAACTGATCACTCTTTCTCAAGAGAAATTGGCCGAACTTCTGGGCAACGCTGCCAATGCCAAGCAGCTCTACGAGTTCATCCATCTGCCTTTGACGGAGGCCGTTTCTCAAGGGAAAACAAAGAGGTGATGATGTGTCGCCCCGGGCTTCAGAAGACACCGTGATTCATGGGGATTGTCACAGAGGAGTGACCTGTGCGTACAGTCTCTTTAAACTGGGCCAGCTTACAGGGGAGACAAAGGTAATTCGACTGTCCAGATGTCCTTTTCTGATACGCCAAACGCTCCCGGATATCACAAAGTTCCTTCACCAAGTTTTTCTTGGGTGTGCCAAGCTGTCTACCCCGAGTTTATTTTTAACATGAGGAGTTGCAGTTTCTCCTTTGGCCACAGGCTTTTGCAGAAGTCGACGGTGGGTTCTGAACGGTGCCTGCTCCAGGAAGCAGTGGATAATGGGGTCTACAGGTGTGTGTGTGTGTGTGTATGAAAATCTGCAAGGTATGGTATGTGCCATTTTAAAATTTTAACACTCCTGTCTTCCAGATGCCACATTGGACATTTTTTTTCCTGGTTCCTTTACAACAGGGGTGTCAAACTTGATTTCTTTGAGGGCCACATCAGGGTTGTGTTTGACCACGGGGGACCAGGGAGGGGTGTGGCCAAGGTGGGAGTGGCCAGCTCGATGTCACTCATCGAGGCTACATTTTCGGCCACGTCAGCCCTCCCGGGCTCCATTTTTGGCCATGACGGTCCTCCCGGACTCTGTTTTCAGCTGCGATGGCCTCCTGCAGCCCTCTGCCAGCGAAAACGGAGCTTGGAGAGGCCGTGCGGGCCGCCCAGGCTCCGTTTTTGGCCGCGACGGCCTCCTGCAGCCCTCTGCCAGCAAGAACGGAGCTCGGGGGGTGCACACGGCCTCCCCGAGCTCCCTTTTCGCTAGCAGAGGCACTGCGGGCCAGTCCTTCGCTGTTTCCAGGGTGGGCCCGCGGACCGGATCTGAGCACTCCGGATCCAGGCCCCGGGCCTTGAGTTTGACACCCGTGCTTTACCAGCTTTAAAGCAGGGGTGTGCAACCATGGCTACTTTATGACCTGTGGACGTCAATTCCCAAAATTCCTGAGCCAGCCATGCAACTCCCAGGAATTCTGGGAGTTGAAGTCCACAGGTCGTAAAGTAACCATCGTTGCATAACCCTTGTTTTACAGGAAGTGTTCTAAAACGAGCAGATAGTTTTGGGCCTAATATCTACAGTAAATTCATTCCTAATCATTTTTTTTTTTTTTGGTCAGACTTTTTGGTCACGCTTCACTTTTTTCAGTTTTCTTTTTCTTGCTTGCTTAACTTTGGAAGTTATATAACACGGAACTG
This sequence comes from Thermophis baileyi, assembly GCA_003457575.1. Taxonomy (NCBI): domain Eukaryota; kingdom Metazoa; phylum Chordata; class Lepidosauria; order Squamata; family Dipsadidae; genus Thermophis; species Thermophis baileyi. The sequence goes on from QLTV01012196.1 coordinate 279,115, forward strand.
CTATAGGATTACTATTTAAAGAAATAGCTGTGTTTCGCAGTCCACATTTGTTTGAAAAGAGGTGGGAGGAGGATCTATAAGTAGATTTCAGCTTCTGCTGCTTTTGGGGATTCATCCCAAGTTTTTTTTTTTTTAAACATAAATGTGCATTTTATAAATATTGACTTAAAGGGCTTTAAAGTCTGTCAAAAGCCATTTAGCTATACCTAGGATATCACAAGTGCCCTTTATTAGTTAAAACAGCTCTGACAGAAGTAGGTTTCATTTTTGTTTAATCGATGCTTTGGATAAAAAACAGGAAAATTGCAGATATTTCGGTCTTTTTATGCATTGCTACTGATTTGGATTGCCTATAATCTCTTTATGGCTGCTGGCAGCTGTTGTGAGCCTCAAATGTATAACAAGGGTGCTTTAAAAAATATTGAATGAATTACGCAAATTGATCCAAAGTTTTAGTCCATAAAATACAGCACAGCCTTATTGATCAGCTGTTTTTTTTAATACTATTCCCTTTCATGTTCATGTTTATAGAAACTGTAAAGGGAAATTTTCTATCTTAGAAGAGGCATTTTATAAGCTGTCATGCAGGAGAAAGTAAGTGTATTTTAAGATGGTGCCTGGACTTATTTATAAACGTAATACTGTATTGCCTTCCTTTGCACTACAACTATTTTTATTCCAGGCAAATGTATGCAGATTTATTTAATTTCACATATATGCCATGAAAGAGTTGAGGATCTAATTCTTGATCTTTACAGGATCTTAGCATACTTATCAACTTCTTATTATTTCTGCTAGCCAAATCTAAGAATTCTAATTCATGCTTTAGGTGCATTCCATTTATGTTTAATCAACTTGAGATGGAAAAACAGATGAATTTCCGAGAGGAGAGAAATTGCTGGCAGATAAATAACCATTCCCGGGGGAGTAGATCCAAATGGATTCCCCTTAATGCATTGCTAAAAATGAATTCAGTTATTTGCGTGACATATACAGATATGTTTACACCGTGTTTCGCAACCAGGGCAGCTTTAAGAGGGGTGGACTTCAACTCCCAGAATTCCCTAGCTTGGGGAATTCTGGGAATTGAAGTCTATCCCTCTTAAAGCTGCCAAAGTTGAGAAATAGTGTTAATGTATGACTAGAAGTAATTACTCAAATTGAAACAGAAATACAGTCCTTGTCATCATTAAGGAGGGGGAAAGTTTTTTATGCATGTCCAGATAATTGCCCAGACTCCTTGCTAGTAAGGGAGCACCATCAAAGAGAGAGGGAGAGACTCCGCTTACCCTTTTAAAGTTATTTATCTAGAAATCAGATTTGAGCCGTGCAGCCTTTAAACGAAGAACTCTTTTAGAACTGAAAGAGCATTGTCTTTTTATTGCACTTCTATAAAATAGGCACAATGATTTTCTTCATTTTTCCTACTACCGAACCTCTCTGTGGAAGGGGAAGTACTATGCCAGTCATTTTGTGTTTCTGGAAACTGAATAGGAATGACTTTTCTATTACAGCCCGGGGGGGGGGGGGGAATTGTAAATAAATATAAACAAAAGTGGCCATACTTCTTTGTTCTTAATAGACAGTGCAGATGTGAAAGGCCTAAAAATGGCCCCTGAGCCCAATCAGTGCATGTTTTTAATCTCGATGATAAAGCAGATGGAAGATTTTGTTTCTGAATATTTCACACTGCGGTGGGATGCATTTGGTTTTTTTTGTAGAAATCACAAAAATGCAAATCTGGGATTCAAGTATTAGTCTGCTGTGGAGAGGATGAGTCATTACTAATAGAATTTGGATTTTTATATGATTCTGTAATGAATTGGGATATCTACCGTTTCCAAGTGTCCTACAAATATTAGAATCTTTGTGATTAAAACTGTTTTTGTACTTGCATTAAAAGAAAATTCACTATCGGAAAGAAGTTCATTTCTGCTCTGTTTAGAAATAACTCAAGGTGGTAAACATACCTAATATTCCTTCCTTCCTCCTATTTTCTCCATAACAACAACCCTGTGAGGTGGGTTGAATGAAAGAAAGGGACTGGCCCAAAGTCACCCAATCGGCTTTTATGGGTCTAGAACTCCCATGTTTCTAGTCTGATGCTTTTATCACCAGACCAAATATTAGCCTGATTAAAACCCATCTTCCAAAAGGCATTCTCAGGCCATATGTTTGCATTCAAATTCTTCGATTTGTATGCAGATCTGTATCCTATCCTGACCAGAAATCTATTGGTGAGTATTAAGCCTTACAAAGCCAGCATGTACTACTTATTCATAGACAAGCTAGGTTCGTCAGCATGGAAACCTGGGAATCTGCAGGAGTATAAAAATACATTGGGTTAAAAATTCTAAGATGTTTCAAGTAGTGGACACTGGAACAGTCAAATGAGCATTAAGCATGTTTAGCCCCGACAGATTACTAGAGGAGGATGAAATGAATAAGGAATCTTCATGTAAACACTGAGTTGCAGATCCACCATGTCTGCTCCTATTTGTGGGTACACCCTGCAGAAACCAGCAGGGTTGTACAAAATCTACAGGAAGAACCTTAAAGGAGAAATGTATGGCTAATACCTATGTTGTTTTAAGCCCGTCTTTTGGCAAAGAGTCAGTTAATGTGGTGTCAGTGACGTGTCTTTCAAAAACCGAAGGGAGGCAAATGTGCCCCGTTTGGTGATTATCAATAACAGATGACTCTTGAGATCCTCTTAAAAATTACCTCATTATTTATTCCGGGTACCGTCTGCAAATCAAACAAACCGTTTCTATATTTAAAGTGGAGTGGCCTGAGCTAAAGTTTCCAGGCGTCATTCTCGTAGAAACAGGTATCGTCTCACATTACCAACAAAAGAAAGGATCCAGGCTTTTGTAGAATCTCTGTTGTCAGGCGAGGGCAATCCTCTTGGTGACATTTGGGAGGAACCCCTGCGGGTGACGTAGCCTAAAAGACTTTTCACTGGTTTGGCTTAAATGACCGATGCGTGCAGGCCATTCATCTAAATCCCAAGGAACTCGAGCATGGTTTAGCTTAAGTTGCATGGGTTGGCCAGTCCCCAAAAGGGAAATGCGGCCGGCCTCACCCGCTTTCCTTTGCTTTGAAGAAATTGGGCGTTGAAGCCTTTCATGGCATGAAGATAAAAATTGGGCTGCTTCAGATTTTTCTCCAATTAGTACTCGGGAACAAAAGGGTTCTAACCTTCTTTGGCAGGAGAAGAAAGGAAATTGGAATACATCCTAACACTGTTTTTTCCTTCAATACTCAGTGACACATTTCCACTTTTCTAGAGCTAGGTCAATAAATTGTTTGCAGATCTCCCTGCCTTGTATATTTTAGTTATTCGTTTGATTTATACCCCGTCTTTTCACTCAGGAGCTCAAGGAGGTGGACATAGTGCATTTTTTATTTGCCATAACATACAGGGGTGTTTCCATTGGCAGAGCGACTAGTTCAGTGTCACTGTGGGAGTTTCTATGGCTGACAATGGATCACAGATGATCTCCCTGATCCTTTTTGAGGATATCAAGAGATCAAGAGCTTTCTCTACTCTGGTCACACTCTCCAGAACAGCTTCGCTCTGCAAAGAGAAGAAGGTTCCTTCTCTATTATTATTATTCCAGAGGGCAGTTAAAATACCACCGATATCAAGAGAACTCAGAATTAGTTTTACACCTACACCCGAGTGACCAGTATGTAATCTGGCAAGCTTTAAGAGGAGTCATCAGTTACCTGCTCATTCAATTGTAACTGATTGCTATTCTTTTATTTATCAAATTTATTTGCTGCCCATCTCTCGCTTCAGGCAACTGAGCGATTATGGTTTATTATATTAATTCCTGAGTCACTTAGAGCTTCTAACTGAAGTGCCAGAAACATTTTATAAGTAAAAAAAAAATATCACCAGGTTAGGGCCAGTTAGTTAAACTAACATGTTTTTACCAACAGATTTGGCCACTCTCCAGCCACAAAAGGAGCTTTCAAAATGTGGCATCAGTAGCTCAATTATAAACTGTCAGCTTCTTTCTCAAAGTTCTGCTCAAATCACACTTTTTATAAAAGGCTCCAAGTGTCACCTTCCTTTCTAACACCTGGTGTGACACTTGCCCTTGTTTTTGTTCCCAAAGGGACAAACCTTTGAGTGTGATCTCTGGTTACAACCACTCAAAACATAATCTTATTGCCTATTACAACATTCTTTTTACTCCTTTGCTCCTAAAAGATGATGTTATCAGGTAGGTAGTTAGAACTTGCAGAGTAAAAGCCTGAGGCTGGAAGCAAAATTTCTTAGGAAGTTACTGGAAAAATCCCCTTGAAGCAGGCAGTTGATTTTAAACACTTATTTTCTTCCTGGTTCAGATGTGCTTATCTCATAATGCCTACATTTTATATAATAGAAGAGCTTTGGCACTCTGATGCCTCTTCAAATTCTTTAATCCTCTGGACTTGCAGATTAAAGGTTTTTTTTTGTACAAGCGCCTTCCTTCAATTCCTATTTTAAGTTATCTTTTTTCAGTGACTGCTCAGCTGTTCCTTATGAAAGGAAGCAGTAGTAAGTACAATTGAGGCTAGGGCAGTGGTTCTCAACCTGTGGGTCGCGATCCCTTTGGGGGTCGAACGACCCTTTCACAGGGGTCGCCTAAGCGCGCGCTAGCCCGTCATCTTGGTGCCACGCCCCCTTTGTCACCTCATCGCATGCGGGGAGGGGGCGGGGTGTGGGTTGCGGCGATGGGGCGGGGGTCGCGGCATTAGGAAGGTTGAGAACCACTGGGCTAGGGGGATCTAATTTATTGGGCTTTCTGTTCATACGAGTAAATTATTCCTCTGATCTCTGCTGTCTTGTTTGTAAATTAGCCAAACATATTTTCCTTTCAAAATAAGTCAAATTTAGGTAAGGGTTCAATTAAAAAAAAAATACCATTGGGGGAAGTGGGAAACTGGTAATATGACATTTAGAATTCATCCTTCATTCGTAACTTCAGTATATGCCTGTTACCATTGACATTAATCTGGTTGTTTAAACGATACCTTAACCCCAGGATCCCAGGTTGTCTAAAACAAAAGGAGTAGGAAAATACCAAATTTAATTAGTAAAATTATTGCTGCAAACCTAATTAGGTATTGTTCAGTTAATCCCTCATACATTTTCCTATTCCAAATTGATGATTTGTTTACAAAAATCTAACAAGCCTTTCATCTTGATTTTGTTTTTGAAAACTGGAATCTTTCTGAGAGGTTAGGTTGATTATGCAATAAAATCTGTTTGCTTATGATTATTTTTTGGAAATACACAATTGTTAGGGACTTAAAGGAGAATTAATTGTAAGACTTTGTTTACAGAAAGGTTAACTTGTTTAGCCATGTTCCTTTGGGCGTTCTTTCAAATCTCTGCACATAGTTCATGGAGATTATTCATGATACATCTAACTGAATTTTCATAAAGTATATGCAGATTCACAAGTGGAGACCTGCCACAAAACATTATTTCCAAAGCATAAAACCACAGGGCTTATGGGGCACCCTTCCTATGACTTCTCCCTGATGTATTTTATAATATAAATGGCTCAACTTTCATATCAATAAAATGTCACAGAGGAAAGCATTGCTTGCAGAGTTCTGTTCTTTGTAGTTATAAGTACTGTATATCACTGCGTCTGGATATCTTTTCCCAAGTGTTAGTTTGAAGCATATTTCTTCATTGTTGGTTCCTTTATTATGATGATCCTGAAAGGCAGAAGATATCCATCACTTCAGTCTTTTCATTGTCAATTCAAAGGCTCATTGCCTTTGTTGCTCTCATTATTAGCTTGTTTTTTTACATTTCATCTTAGTCCCATTTTTTCACTGCACTGTTTGACTTTCATTCCTTAGAGCCTGAAGATCATTTGCATTTTCAGCTCTTCCGGTGGTGCCGTCAGCATAGCCATTGATTTTCTTCCTCCAGTGTTAAAATCACACTCATCTCTTCTTCCAGTGTGAAATCATAATATACTGAATAAATGAAAAAAATGTAGAGCAATGTCTCACTCCTTTGTTGACTTGGAGCCAGTCTGCTTCACCATGTAGTGTCTAGACTGTGGCTTCCTGCCCTTTGTATAAGTTTTACACGAATACATGAGATGTCCTGGGATTCTCATTTTTTTAACCACATTCTACAGTTTGATGACACAGTTGAAGACCTTTCTATAATCAATGAAGCAAATATGATGGAGTTAGAGACCAGTCATTGCAGGATGCCAAGATGTCTGACTGCCTTCGCAGTGTTTATTGCTTATATACAGTTTTACAAGCAGCAAAAGGTAACAAAGAGCAACAGCATTTTCATTGATGAATTCTCCTTGCCAATCCTTAAGAACATCCTACATCCTGTTAATACAACTAGATGAAATCACGTACCAGCCAGAGATAGTGTCTCTGGCTGGTACGTGCTTCATCCAGGCAATATGAATGGGGTGAAATCATGGGAACTGAGTGAGATCATGTAGGTACTTGAGGCCCTTCTGAGGTAGGCAGTTTGCTGCACACAACCTCCAAATGACCTCCATCTCTACACAAATACTTATTACTTTTCCATATTCCAATTATTCAGCAATAATATCTTGTGTTCCTGGCTGAACTTCTGGCACATCTTTTCCCATGCAAGGTTCAGATCTGTGTTGGAAGACCTTAGAATTATTTTGCTAGCTTGTGAAATGAAAGATAATGAATGACGGCTCACACCCTGTTAACTCTTTTTTTGACACTAGTGTGTAGACTGACCACTTCCAATTCATTGGCCATTCTGTCATTCTCCAGATTTGCAAGTTGCAAGTTTTACTGGCTGTTCTCCCGATGCTTGACACGTATCTGTAGATATTCCATAAATTCCTTCTAAAATCTATCTGAACTTGAGAAGGAAGCTAGGCAGCATCTGGATACAACATTTATCTAGATTCCATGACATAAGTAGGTCTAAGAAGCTTGGGGATTCTGGAAGTTGAAGTCCACGCATCTTGAAAATGGCCAAGTTTCGAAAACAAGTTTAATGCTTGACATAAATCCAGGCAATGTAGTGTAATTAATATGCAATAATAAAAAGGCACTTGCAGCCTTGATCAATTTAGTCTGCCATTCAGGGGCAACAAGCTTGGATATTGATGTCAATTTTGATTAAGTCCAGATTTGTACAGTATTGCACAGTATGGATGACGTGGGAATTGTGAAGCGCTCTGAGAAAATGGAAGAAAAAGAGCTCCAATTTTTCTTTTGTTGGTTATGATGCCGTTTACTTTCATTCATTATGGAGGCGCAATCAAGAACACTTCCTAGTTATAATATTCCTTATCATAAAACTTTTTTCTCCAAATCCTCTTGTCCACCCACAATGTTGCGAGGCTGCTCTTCCTCAAAATTAGAACATATTTCCTTTAATTCATAAATATTTCATAAAGGATCCAGGGACATCTCCAGGCTCCCCTGCTTAAGCAGGGGGTTGGACTAGAAGACCTCCAAGGACCCTTCCAACTATAATTTCATTTTTTACAAGGCGGAGAAACAAAACAACGGCCCTTGGCGAAGGACGATGTCGTTGATTTTGGTTTTTGTTTTTTGTTTTTAAACTCCAAAAGCAAGACACCCTTTTCCTCATCTAGAGACAGAGAATCCTCTCACAGCCTCGCTCGAGAGGCATCTGAGAGGGGAAAATACCCGGATGGAGGAGGCGGAGCCATTTGACGGGGTGGGGGGGCTTGCAGGCCCCTCCTCCCCGGCGCCTCTTCGCGCCAATCACAGGGCGAGGCGCGCAGGGCCCCGCCCTCCTCCACCGCCCCTTCGTCCCGCCTCCGGTTCTAAACCGCCGGGCGCGCGCCTCTGACCGCCCCGCCCCCTCGCCCCCCCGCGACGTGCGGCTAAGTACAGTATTCTCCCCCACCTCCCGCACGCGCCAGGGCTGAAATCCCGCCACCAAAACTCGCGAGAGGACATGTCCGCGGCGGCGGCGGCGGCCGGAGAGGGTGAGTGAGGGGCGGATTTGCGGTCGGCGGGGCTTTGAAAGAGAGGGACGTCTCGGGAGCGTCGGGGATGGGGTTTGCTCCCCTTCGCCGGCGACTCAAAAGTGGCTGAGGCGAGAGTGAAAGGGGGAAGGGACGAGAACTTTTCTCCCTGCAGCCCGCCCCCCTCGGGGGGGGGGTTGTCCCCGTCTTTCCCCCCCTCTCCTCAGAATGGGGGCGGAGTTGGAGGCTGAGAACGCGAGGCCGCGCCCCCGGCGGCTGCGTTCCAAGCCCCGCCCCCTGGCATCAGGGAGGGAGGGGCTGCACGTTGCATGCCATCTGCGGGCTCTGGATAGGGTGGCTGGGGAGAGGGAGGAGGAGGAGGAGGAGGAGGAAGATAGGGGCGGAGTCAATGGGCATTTAATTAATTAAAGTAGTTAATTCATAGTGAATGATTGGCATTTCTGGGCCGCTCCACTTCAAAACATTCTTTATTAGGCATGCCACTCTTTGCCTCCTTGGTGCCATCAATAGTGGTCATTCAGATAGTAGCCTAATGCCTCTGCTGCTTGCCTTTTAACCGTACCTTGAAGGACCTTGTCATTAAAAACAAAAATGTCATAATAAAATCAACCAGTTGAAGCCCTGTAGAAGAAATATTGAATAAGCAATAGCAATAGCACTTAGACTTATATACCACTTCATAATGCTTTTACAGCCCTCTCCAAGCGGTTTACAGAGTCAGCCTCTTGCCCCCAACAATCTGGGTCCTGATTTTACCCACCTCGGAAGGATGGAAAGCTGAGTCAACCTTGAGCCTGGTGAGCCTGAATAAGGTGGTGAGGTCAGGATAAAGCCAAGTCCTTTGGTGTAAAACTAAAGTCCTTTTTAAAACCAAATCCTTTTATTGGATGCAATTCTCTTGGAAGAGAATAGCAATAAAATCATGAAAATGACCAATATCTTGGGATTTTTCTATGCCAACTATTAAAATCCCTCCCCCCTTTTTAAATTCTTTATAACCAAAGTGGGCTGCTAACATGATACACAGTGTTCTTGTCGGTATGAGGGCAGTGAAGAGCTGTTACTGAAAGGTAAAAAGCCATATGACTTGAAGAACTGGCAACTACACGGGACAATTGTTTTCTTCTCTGATGATGTTGAGGGTAATAACAGTAACTGGGTTTGGGCCATCTCTTTCTCTCAGCCAGAGGATCATTATTGTGGGAGAAAATAGGTCTAATTCTGTACTTAGATATAAGCACATACCAAACAAAATTACTATACTATGTAGTACAATAGAATATGTCCATTTTATGTCCAATGCACAGATATTCGCCACTACAGGTAGTCCTCAACTTACGGCCACAATGCAGCCCAAAATTTATTGTTGTTACGTGGAAAATTTGTTAAGTGAATTTGTCCCATTTTATGACTTTTCTTGCCACATTTGTTAAGTGAATCACTGCTGTTGTTAAATTAGTCCCATGGTTGTTAAGTGAATCTGGGTTTTCCATTGACTTTGCTTGTCAGAAGGTCGCAAAAATGATTCCTGAACACTGCAACCGTCATAAATATGAGTCAGTTGTCAAGCATCTGAATGCAAATCAGATGACCATTGGGATGCTGCTATGGTCATAAGTGTGAAAAATGGTCATAAGTCACTATTTTCAGCTGTAACTTCGAATGGTCACTAAATGAACTGTTGTAAGTCGAGGACCACCTGTGTTGCAAATGTCCATTTTACTCCTAATATAATAACCTTGAAAAAGTGACTGGCCTGATGTCACCAGTGTCAGGCCGAAGCCATTTTTCCTGGGGCATTTGGCCTGCCACACTTTATGCTATTTTAAAATGTATTCTTTGCTAGGGGAATTTGGGAGGGGTCATTGCATGAGGGATGTCTGCATGTAGCCATAACAAATTCCTTCTAGATTGTCAAGGTCATCCAGATTTTAAAGATGTATGATAAATTTGATATGATATATACTCATTCTGAGATAGGCAGAAAACAAATTTAATAAGTAAAAGTAAATATATTTGCTTTGTTTGAATACTGAATATCCAGTTCTTGTTCAGTAGCTTACTTCTTGACTGAATCCTTTATTGTTGATGCAGGAGTATTGTGGTCACGTAGGAGGGTGGCTTGTCTTTTTGCTGTTCCCAGAATCCATAGTGCCTTTAAAATATGAAGCTGGGGGTCTCCTTATAAAAGCAGTGGATCAGGTGGTAAGCTCATGTCTGAGCTATACCATTTAAACTGCAGTTGGGCGCATATTGAATGTTTCCACACAACACAAAGAGTGCAAAATACTTGAACACAAAATCTTTTCATTCAATATCCGATCAAGTAAGTTCCCTCCTGCGGGTTTTTTTATGTGTACTAAATTATACCCAATTATAACCACTGCTTCCAGTCCAGTATGTTTGCAGGAAATTCAGTAGGCGTAGGAGCATTGCTGATGATATTCCTGTTTGCCATCAGGGTCTAAGTGGCATTCTTTGATTTTATCAGAGGTGGCTTTGAATCTTCTCAATGCAAAACACTCTTGCAGCTTGAAGACCCCAGACTGAATTTCTTAGTTGTACTAGCCTGATATTGCGTTTCAGGGGTCCACAAAATCAGAATTACTCACCAGCCTACGTTACAAAATGACACCGTTTAAAAATCCTACCAAACAACTGTGAGAAATAGTAATGGCAGGGAAAGCATCTGATATAATTTTAATGTAGTAAATATCAGTGAATATAATCCATACAAACAGAAAGCTCTTTTTGGGTCCTCCATAATCTTTAAAAGTGGGAAGGGGTCCTAAGAGAAAAATGTTTAAGAAATGTTAGAGCATCTGAACAGACGATTTTATGTTTGAAGACTTCTAGGGAAGCAGAACACACCACTTCATGTGGTAGCCTGTTCCAATGGCTTGATAGCTGAAGTGGTCAGGGAATTCCTTGTTATGGCTAGCTTAAATCTCCTTTCTTGTAATTTTAACCTATTGCTTCTTCTTCTGCCCTCTGGAATAGTAGGGAATAAATCCAATCCTACATGGATTTATCTTCAAACAAACCAGTATTCAACTATAGTTTTTTGTAGAATTAAATAAAAATACAAAAGAGTGCTCTCTTAAGAAGCTATTTGTGCATGACTGTGTTATATCAGAAGGGCATGTGCTGCTTTTAGTAATACAAGTTGGTCCGTCATGATATAAAAATACTGGTATTGCTAATTGTGTGAATATGTTTACATGTGATGAATTTTTGTATATTGAAAGAGAAGTTTGACACAAAACAGTTCTGCCTAGAGCTCTATTTACACCTGCTTCATAACAAAATGTACATGTTTTTACTCTTGCTTTTTCATTTGATAAGTTTTGCTTATCTAAATGCTAGTAGCCATTTATTGCTATATGAAATTGTCTAGTATTTCCCATAACAATTTTACTTCCATTTTAGCTAAAGCTAAATGGAAGTGTTTATGTATCATTGAAAACATTCCCAGGTATTTTACAGAAAAAAACATGTTTTAAAGTACGTATTAAGTGCTAGCTATTATTACTATTGAGCCCCAAATAAAAATAATACAGTAGGAACAGTGGGATAAAATCATCCCATATAGTTTATGTTTTAGTTAACATTCATCATCCAGTTAAATCATTATTGCTTGTGCTTTAGTGTTATAGCCAAATAAGATCTCACTAATTTGTTAAAAAACAGTTTAATCTTTTCTGTGTGTTAGCTCAAAAAGGAAAACTGAATGTAGCTCAATACAAAATATTGTAGCTTCCTGCACTAGAAGCTAGGATTACTTTTTGGAAAAATATGTTAAAAGTTTATTTTAGATTTTGTCTTTTCACCTTTCAGATTGACAGAAAGTGGGTTGAAACAGACTATAAGGAACACTGTTACAAGTGATTATTACTGAGGTAAGTGATTTTATGTTTTGGCATGCATTACTGAACTTCATACTGTATAATTTCTTGAAGCATATAACTGAATTGAGAGATTTAGTTTGCCGACCTATCCAGTTCATCACTTCTCAAGATACTTAATAACATTCCTTTATGGCATGAACTTTTGCTAGAACTGCAGTTTCCACTATTTTATTTATATTTTCTTAAGTGAAATGTAAAATGAACTGCAAGGCTGAAAATCCACATTTTCTTCTTAGATTTCTGCAGCTCACATAATATATTTGATAAGATCTGTTTGAGTAAATGGCAAAACTGGCTATGTTATAATCATTTTATTTTATTTTATTTTTTTGGAGAGGGGAGGATTGGAGCATTCCTGCCTTTGAGTTTCGACCACGTAGAGCAGAGGTGGGGAACGATGGCCCCTTTATGACTTGTGGACTTCAACTCCCAGAATTCCTGAGCCAGCCATTCTGGGAGTTGAAGTCCACAAGTCATAAAAAGGCCATCGTTCCCCACCCCGATGTAGAAGATGATTAGATCTGGTGGAAAGATGTCTTCTAAATTTCAACCACTCTTGTGCATTATTCCATGGAAAGGAAAAGCTCTAGTCAGTTTTTTTAAAGAAACACTTTACTATATAAACGTGTGTTCATTTTAATTGTGGTATTATTTTGATTTGTTACTTTTGGAATACAATCAGAGTTATAATCATATGCAGCATTTAAGTAAAGTATTTTGTAAAAGAAAATTTACAATAATCAGTATCCAAAAGATTATTGAATTTTGTACCACAAACCCAAATGAACTTGGTCTCACTTTTGATCCAGCAACAGTTTTCTCCGTTTGAAGCTGTGGCGATAATTCAAAGAATATTTGTGAAAATAATATGACTATTATTGCCCTACTACAGAAGTTCCATATGCTTCTAACCTTTCTGGAATTTAAAACGCACCCATAAATGGAAGGGCAGTATTTTAATGCATCTTCTCATGTATTTCTAAAATCTATTTACTTATTCTTAGGAAATATATTTGCCTTACTTTACTGGGCCATTTTTAAACAAAATATATATATACATGGAAACAGTACATAATTCATGTGTTCAGTAATGAGATAAATACAGTAGAGGAATAAAATCTAGTGATTTGGTATCATTGATTTTGGGCTTGATCTAACATCCACCCATGATAAACTATTCTATATAGAAAGGTGCTTTGGTTCTTTCTGCTTTTATGTGGGGCTGTGTTGGAAGCGTTTCTTGAGGTTGACTCAGCATTCTATCCTTCCAAGGTCGGTAAAATGAGGACTCAGATTGTTGGGGGCAATAGGCTGACTCTGTAAACCGCTTAGAGAGGGCTGTAAAGCACTGTGAAAGCGGTATATAGGTCTAAGTGCTATTGCTATTCTACCATCACGAAGGGAGCCGTTTTTAGGTGGGTACTGTAGATGAAGTGTTTGAAACACCTAGCCTATTAAAAAAATCTGTATGGATAAAGTTAATGATACGAATAAATACTGTGCTTTATAATAAACGTTCGAAAGGTCAAACGTAACACAATAAGCAGAGAAATGGATGTGGGAGTTTTGTTTCACACATTGCTTTGTTTTTATTATATGTGAGAGAGGGGTGAGAGATGGGCACTGACGAAGATTTTCGGTGAATTCTTTTGGCATTAAAATATCACATTCTTATGAGGCAGCTATTGTCAAATAACAGCTTAAGTTGTTTACTGTGTATTTTTTATTGGAACTCTTTTGTCTGGTTTTCCTTCCCCTGACTTTAAGTTACATCATCATCCCTTGTCCCTGGGCTTGCAATCCAAAAGAGTATTATATAAAAGAAAAAAGGGGAGGGGGAGAAAAAATAACAGCCATCTATAATGGAAACGAGCTGTTTGGGGGTGGAATTAAGTGCCAGGGTCCTCGACATACGACCATTCGTTTAGTGACCATTCGAAGTTACAACCGCACTGGGGAAAAAATGACTTTCGGCTGTTTTTCACACTTATGACCATTGCAGCATCCCCATGGTCACGTGATCAAAATTTAGGAGTTTGGCAACTGGCATGTATTTCTGACAGTTGCACTGTCCCAGGGTCATGTGATCATAAGGTTGACTCAGCCTTCCATCCTTCTGAGGTTGGTAAAATGAGGACCCAGATTGTTGGGGGCAATAGGCTGACTCTGTAAACCGCTTAGAGAGGGCTGTAAAAGCACTATGAAGCGGTATATAAGTCTAAGTGCTATTGCTATTATCACCATCTGTAACCATCCCAGCTGGCTTCCGACAAGCAAAGTCAAATGGGGCACCCAGATTCGCTTAATGACCGCATGACTTACTGAACAGCCGCAGTGATTTGCTTAACAACTGTGGCAGAAAAGGGCATACAATGGGGAAAAACTCACTTAACAACTGCCTTGCTTAACAGTGGAAATTTGGGGTTCAATTGTGGTCGTAAGTCAGGGACCACCTGTATTCCTCTCTTCTTATTTTGTTCATAGGACATTTGGTTTTGAGAGCTGCTGTGAGAAGGACGTATTGATCCAGGTGGTAATAGCAGCAGTCAAAATGACAATTCTAGCCCCGGATTAAATTTTGGGTAGTAAATGAAATCTAATTCTGTGTATAACAATTGAGAAATCATAGCAGTGTTAGCTGGGATATTTAACTGGATTTTTCAGAGACATGCATTGGTAATTAGAGATTTTCGCTTTGGCTTTAAGGATTAAAACCTTCATCCCATCTTTTTACAGTGAATTAGAGATAGAAACTGATAGCATGATCCCCATGAGAGGCTTAATATTTGTGTGAAAGCCTGTTCTTGACATTTTTGTTGGTTATTTAATCACCTCTCTTTCAGCTCTGTAGTCATAAAGTTGAATATAGAAATAAAAGGCTGCATGCTTTAAAATAATTTATGCTAGTTTATGCTAGCATTTATTATGCTACAATAAATACCATTAGCATGAAAATATAGGCAAAATGTTCATTTTTATAAGTGGAAAACACCTCTCACTAGATTTAAAAAAAATTAACTATCCAAGTCTTACACGAGGTTGCAGCATGTATTAATAGGGATCTTAGTGCACGAGATAGAATGTATTAAGAACTAGGAGAAGATTCATGAAAACTATAGAAAAAAATAGGATAATGAAAACATATTTGCTTTCCTTATTTACTAACTTTGGGTATCTTATTCCTGGAACAAGCATCCACATAGAGAGCTGGGAATATTATATACAGAAAAAATGAAGCTCCTTTAAGTGGATTTGTACTTGGCTTTCATAATTCTTCTATCACAAAATAAAATATCATAATTCTTCTATCACTTATAGTGTTGGATCAAGGGTTAGGCACTTGGACATGAGTTATCTCTTCTCTTCATCTCTTCATCGGCAAAATCATTTTTATATTCAGAGAATCAAGGGAGAGCCAAAAATAGCTTCATCCTTATGTAATTCTACTTTAAAATCTCCAAGTCCCCCACACTTGGAAGAAAATATCTGCTAAGTTTTTCGGAATCATAAAATATTTTATTTAGCAGCGGTAGAACACAGTTCTGCTAGGATTAACTCAGATTATTTGCAGAGCCTAATAAAAGGTACATCTGTTTTGAAATTACATTTCTAATAGGCCATTAGTACTGGGAATTTTACTTATGTTTTTAAAAATGACTGCCTTATTAAGTATGGATTCTGCAAAGCCTGAAAGCAATTAGCACCACATTTATATGTAACATTTCAATTTAAAGTATAAAATCAAATATTGCAATTAGAATGTTCTACAGAAATGCGACCTATAAATTAACATATTTAACACATGTTTTATTTTTGCCTGTTTGATTAAAACAGCTAGTTTATCCTCAGATACATTTTTCACAAGGACATTTTCTTCAGAAAAAAACCCTGCTTATTATAAGACTCGCATAGGTAAAGACTTTTTCTAATAAAAATCGGATTTAAGTTTGGATTGTGCTCGGAAACAGGTTGGAAGCCAAAACATGCTATCTTAATGCAAATTATACATGCTTTTAATGATTTGCTGCTTGTAATTCATGATTCTGTTTCATGTTGAATTAATAGAAGGTTTTGGACAGTCTCCCAATGTGACCCGAATTAAAACATGTTACAATAATTTATTCTTATTGGTTATGAAGTCAGAGGTATTATCAGGCTCATAAGATATTTGTCATGGCTTTGTAGAAGTATGTGTCATTAAAAATATATCTGATTGTAGCAACATCTAAGGGTCCTCAAGACCTGCCCACCAACCCCCGTCTTCACACATGAAGTTCAGTCTCATTCAGGGGAAACTCAAGTCATGAATCTTTTCAGTCATCTTGAGAGGAGTGAGCCACAATTTATTCACCCTTATCCACTTTTCCTGCGGTCCCCCGAATTAAGGGATTACAGGGTTGTAAAACGGGAGCAGAAACAGCAAAGTCTTCAGATTATTAGACTGTCTCTGAAACATGATGTGGGTGTGAGAAAGCATAGGGGGGGTGGGATAACATAAATCTCATAGGATTGAACAGCAGACTCAACTTTTGACATTTCTGCCTGTGAGACAGGAACAGAATCATTACAATAAAAGTGTTTCCTGCTCCCAGCCCTACTCTTAGACACAGTATCACAGACAATAATGTGGAAAACAGCTGAGATGTTCTAGAGAATCAAAAGCTTTATGCTTCTTGTATATTTCCTGGCAGCAAGTAATATGTTAAGCCAAACAGGATAGTTTCAGTCTAAAAACAAGTCTGAAGCCAGATTGAACTGGATCACTTTAATCTGCATCTTCCAAAAGACTCCAGTGCTTTGTCGCCACCCTCTGCTTGATAGCTTTTGTCTAGGACAGTGATGGCGAACCTTTTTTTGCTCGGGTGCCAAAAGGGCGTGCACGATAGCGCGCGTGTGCGTGCCCACACCCGTAATGCAATGCCCTCCCCCCACGCATGCGCACACAACCCCCCCACGCTGCCTCCCCCACGCATGCACGCAGACCTCACTGAAGGCTCCGGACTTGCGGTAGGCCCGTTTTTCGCCTTCCCCAGGCTTCAGGAAAGCCTCCTGAAGCCTGGGGAAGGCGAAAAACGGCCCAACGGCCCAACCGGAAATTCATTTCCGAACTTCCGATAGACCCGTTGGGTCCATTTTTCGCCATCCACAAGCTCCAGAGGCTTTCCTGAAGCCTTGGGAGGGCGAAAACTGCCTCCCCCCCACCCTCCGGAACGCTGAAAATCAGCTGGCCAGCGTGCACATGTGTGCTGGAGCTGACATAGGGCAATGCCTCACGTGCCCTCAGATATGGCTGCGCGTACCACCTGTGGCACGCGTGTCATAGGTTCACCATCACGGGTCTAGGATATTGGAGTATATCTGATGCGAGGGATCTAAATGTCCTCGTCCCCTGCAAAACTTTTAGAGTTTTCTTGTTCAAGGGAAGCAAGTGCAAATCCCTTCTAATGATCCACTGTTCTGTCTAATACAAGCCAATAACAATGTCATTTTGATCATTTTGGTCATCCTTGGGGGAAATTTAGGTGCCTCTACTTACTAAAGATGAGTAGCTTCAATGAAGAGGTTCTTCTTAGTTGTGGGTCCTCAACTTATGGAATGTCCACTAGACATGTCCAGCTGCACGTGATTTTTGGTGCCATGCTAAGACAATCCCTTCTTCCCAGTATTTTTAAATTTTTAGTCAGATCGGTTGTAAGTGAGTACAATATATGGCAGTAGTGGCTATACTGTTTTATTTGTTTTTCTATCATGTATTCATTGTGTTTTGTTGTTATTCTGGCTTTTAATGTTCGTAGTAATTCAACATTGACGGAGAAATTGTGAAGTGGCTGAGAATAACAATCATAACCACTACTCCAGTTCACAGAGCACATTGATATGCCTAGCATGAAACCCATATCCAAAAATCACGTGCAGCCTACATTGGCTAGTTTCAGGGGTGGGTTCCAATTTTTTTTACTACCACTCTGTGGGCGTGGCTTAATTTTGTGGGAGTGGCTTGACGGTCATTTGACCAGGTGGGAGTGGCTTGACAGCCATGTGACTGGGTGGGAGTGGCTTGGCAGTCATGTGACCGGGTGGGAGTGGCTTGGCAGTCATGTGACCGGGTGGGAGTGGCTTGGCAGTCATGTGACTGGGTGGGAGTGGCCAAGTCGATGTCACTGAATTCTTTGCCCCAATGAATGACCTACAAAAAGAAGATATAAAAAAAGGAAATTATTTTGTGCACTTACTACTTAAATAAGAATAAAATAACTACACAAAACAATAAAAGAGCTACTTACAGAAGGAAGATGACTGTCCTGCCGGTCTTCAACACCACCAACTGACCACCTTGCTCCAATGACCTGCACAAAGAAGAGACACAGAAAGGAAGACTTTAATTGCATGCACTTACACCTTACATAAGAATAACACAATCAAAGAGATACACTCAAGTACTTACTTGTGTTATTGCTTTGGTGGTTCAAGATGTTTCCACATCGCTATTTTGTTTGGGGCCTCCTCAGGTGCACTTCTCTTAATCTTCACTCGTGGATCATCGGCCCCGCGATGTTCTCTGAGCCAGTTTCTCACTGCAGGAAGTGAGTCCCATCTTGTTACAGGCATGCCAATGACACTTATTGTCATCAAATTGCTAAGGTTTTGAATAGTTAGGAGGGTTCTTTGTTCTGAACATATGAGGTTCGTTTTTGAGAACCCCCTTTCCGGTTCTGCTGAACTAACAGCAATTGTCCTGATAATATCTCTAGCTTTTTTGACACGGTCAGGAATTGTATAGTTCTGTGGATCTTTGAGTACGTTTTCCAAAAAATCTCTTTAGTCATTCAAATCAAAGTCAAGTAGAGGGGCGCTTCGCTCCCCCTTTCCGCCTCCGGCCATGCCACTGCTGTGACAGGATTATGGCTCTTTCATCCCTCTGCCACGACAGGGTGACAGGGAGCCGCAGCAGAGGGCCCAAAGAGCCGCATGCGGCTCTGGAGCCGCAGGTTGCAGACCCCTGGTGTAAGGAAAGGTCACTAAAATGTATAAGCAAATATTATTAGTATTTGATCATTATTAATGTGTAGATAACTGCGGGACATTACATACACACACCCAAAAGAATAACAAACACCAAAAGAATAACAACAGTTTTCCCCCAAAAGACCAGTTTTTTCCCTAGGGACTGGAAAGACAAAGCCACTGGAATAAAAACCATCAAGGCATTGTGGAAAGTATTAGCATAAAGGACAGTGCCAGAAACCTCACAGAACCAGAAACCACAAAAAACAGTGCCAAGAAACTCAAGCCAGCCCTTCCCCCTTTAAGAAAACCTCAGGGAAAAGCACCAGCTAAATTCTTAAGTACACCCATTAAGACAAGGGGAATCAGAAGGCTAAAAATAGCTTGCCTGGAACTCCCCTTTTCCTGTTTCCTGGCAGAACTAATCCCCAGGATAGGAAAGACAAAAGATCTGGGACCAAGATTAACCTAGGAATACAGGAAAACAAAAGCAGGGCAATCAGAAACCCATCAAGCTGCAGGAGCTCACCAAGCCGCACACAGATGAACACATGAAAGCAGCCATGGAGTCACATAAAAGATGATTACTGCAAGAAGCAATTACCTCAAAAACCAGTTACCTCAAAAACCAGTTATCACACAGAAACACACAAAATTGTCAGAAATGGTGTAGGGTCTCCTGCTTGAGCAGGGGGTTGGACTAGATGACCTACTTTCTGTTTTGTTTTGTTTTTTAAACGTTTTACTCCTCATCCAAGAAACTTCTTCAGCTCTTCTTGGATGAAAAGCTGAAGAAGCTTCTTGGATGAGAAGCAAAACGTCTTCCACGAAAAACCAGAAAGTCCAGTTGCCTCTTGAAAAGACACCTTTGGGACAACCATGACCTGGATGACTGAGAATCTCCATACACATTAAGTGAAACTGGCTTCCCCATTGATGGAAGTTCGCAAAAGGTGATCCCGTGACCACAGGACATTGCAACCCTCCTAAATGTGAGTCAGTTGACAAGCATCTGAATGTAAATCACGCGAACATGGTGTCAGGCCGAAGCCATTTTAGTTGGGGTCTTTGGCCTGCCACACTTTATACTATTTTAAAATGTATTCTTTGCTGGGGGAATTTGGGAGGGGGAATTGCATGAGGGCTGTCTGTATGTAGCCATAACAAATTCCTTCTAGGTAGTCAAGGTCATCCTTTGTCTTCGCACTCCTGCACCTGCACGAAAGGAGATGGGTGGATGCTGCCAAGTTGGCAGTTGAAGATTGGTCAACGTGATGGACTTGGGGGTGTAGGGACAAGGGCTTGAACTTTCAACTGGGTGGAGAAACACGGGGGACTTCAGATTCGGGTTTCTCGCAGATGTGCCAACATGGCTCTGTTAATAAATTGGAGCTCTGAGGAATGCTTTGCCTCGGACTCTGATTTAATTTTAGCTGCTATTTGGAAACCTGACAGTCTTTTCAGGAAGGATGTCCCTAAACAAACAGGAAAGATATAGTATTTTATCTAAGAAGTTAAATCAAGAAGAATGAATGTCATAGGTACTGTATATTCACAGAGCAATGCAGATTTCTTTTTCTGAAATTTATTCCTCAGTTCAAAAAAACAGGAATATATGAATTAGATTCAGTACTCAGGTCAGTCCAAGTAGCTATTCAAAAGTTAGTGGTGTCATGGTTAGAAGTAATGGTAAAGCAAGATATGGATTTAAAACCATATCTTGGGTATTTCAAAGGGAATACAATACATATTTAATTTTACACATGTTAACAGCTGCTGGAATTGTGTTTGCACAACAGTGGAAAAACAAAGATATGAAAATGAATAAAGAAAATATTACAATGTGCAGAAATGAATCAATTGACAATTAAAATCAAGGAGAAGGCTTCGAATACTTTTTAACGTGGGATTTGTTTTATCAATGGCTAATTAACAGAACAGAAGTTAGAAATCTAAAAGTATGAAAGAAAACACTAATTATGGTATAAGGAAAGGTCACTAAAATGTATAAGCAAATATTAGTATTTGATCATTATTAATGTGTAGATAACTGCGGGACATTACATCCCCACCCCACCCCCCAAACTATGACAGCGCCAAGGAAACACCAAAAGAATAACAACAGTTCTCCATAGTGGGTGGAGCCATCATTCAGGATGGGTTGGTCTCTGCCCATCAGCCAATGAGGACCGAGTCTGTTTTGCTTATGCTGGGATACTCCTTGTGCCCTCCCAGCTTAGACTCGGTCCTCAGCGAGGGCAATCGTGGCAAGTCTAGCTCCCATCCTGAATCTTGGTTCTCAATATTGGATTGACTGATCTACCGGATTTTCAGGTTGTACAGGCTGCGAGTTATTTTTCATCCCTGGGGAATTGCCATCTGCGCCTTCCTCGGACGGGGGGCGTCGGCTCCAGCTGGCCTTCGGGCCCGGAGGCGGGACATTGCGTTTGCAAACGCAGGGGGGGAGTTGCCTACTCTCTCCGACCCCCCATCGATCGGACAACGAGCTCCGGGATTTTCCCCCGACGGGAGGAGGCCAATTGCTCCGTGCCCTTCGAGCCTCATTTACAGGCTCCGCGGCACCTCGGAACGGAGCCGGGCGTATAGAGTGGTCACCCCTCTCGCAAGCCGCTCCCTTCCCGGACATAACGCTCAGCGCTGGAGCCGCGGCTCGCGCTTTTGGCACTCCGCCCCCCCCCCGTTCATCAGGTCTCCCTTCCATCCGTCAGCGCTTATCACCTGTTTGGCGCTGAGCGCTTCCACCTGCGGCCATTTCTATGCCTTCGGAGAGGGCTCGGGTCGGCATATTACGAGCCCG
>QLTV01012196.1:306051-337337 GCA_003457575.1 Thermophis baileyi
AAAAAAAATTAACAATAAAATATCAACAATAAAAAAACCATTAAAAGCTAAAAAAAAAAAAACCCAGCCACTTACCAGCAGGCAGAATCAGCCGCTCTCCGATGAGATGGATGCAGGAATGATGCAGCAGGCGATCAGACGCTCCGGAGTCCGGCTGAAGGTAAGCTGGACTGGAGGCACACAGGGACAACCCAGCTTCGCCTGGCATGGAGCTGAGGCGGCTTAGCCAGCCAGGTGAGGCTGGGGACTGGGGGGGCAGCAAGAAAGGCCTCAGCCGAGCGCTGCTGGAGTTCCTGGTCTACTCTAGGCCGGGTACTGGGGGCGGGCGGCAAGAAAGGCCTCAGCCGAGCGCTGCTGGGGTTCCCGGTCTACTCGAGGCCGGGGACTGGGGGGGGGCGGCAACGAAGTCCTCAGCCATTCCCGGGGCTCGAGTAGATCGCGAAATGCGGCGGCGCCCCCTTCCACCATTGCGCACCCCGCTTAGACTTCCTCCGAGCGCCGCTGGGCTTCCCGGTCTACGCAAGCCCGGGGAATGGCGGCAACGAAGTCCTCGAGTAGACCGAGAAGCCCGGCACCGCTCTCGGTAGTTTCTTCCCGCCCCCCTACCGTCCGTGCCCACAGCCGTAGGCTAACTTACCTTTAGGCAGCCACAGGAGGAGGCAGCAGTAACTCAGGAAGGTAAATAAGACAGGAAGTGACGACGCGAGGGCAAGAGGCCAGACCGTGTGGTGACCGCAGTCTATATCGGGCTCTCAGAGGCGGGGCGATCGGCGAGCCAGCGAATCAGTGAGCGGCAGACGGGTAGGCAGGCGGGGCAAGTATGGAGCGGACGGGCGGGGCGAGCGAGGGAGCGACCGGCGGGTACGGAGGCAGCGCATGCGCAGTGCCGGAAACCCGGCTTCTGCACATGTGCAGAAGAAAAAAAATTCAAAATATTCAAAAAAAAATTAAAAAAATATTCAAAAAAAAGATGGCGGCACCCACTGACCGGCACCAACCGATCCGGTTCGGTGACATCATCGTGATGTCACCAGCGGCCCGCTACCGGCTCAGGCGAACCGGTCCGAACCGGGAGGAACCTACCCCTGGCTAGTTTCAAGACAGAGGCAGCTTTAGGATGGTGCAGTGAGGGCATAGTTTGCATTCCCCTCCCCCTTTTAAATTGCTTGAGTTACAACTTTGGTGTTATGTAGGTTGGTTATCACAGAATCGATTCTCAAAGGAGCCATACCGCTGATCAGGGGTGGGATTGAAAAATTTTAGCAACTGGTTCTCTGCCCGGTTGCTGGGTGGGCGTGGCCATGGGCCATGGCCTACTTGGCCTCCTGCACCACGGCAGGAGGGTGGGCGTTTTCGCCCTCCTCAGGCTCTGGAGGCTTACCTCAAGCCTCCGGGAGGGCGAAAACGGCCTCCTCTGGAGGCCCTCCGGAGGCCGGAAATGGGCCCGTTTCTGGAGTTCCGGTACTTCCGGTAGGCCCATTTTTTGCCCTCCCCAGGCTCCGGGGGCTTTCAGCCAGTCCTTGCAACTACCGGTTTGGCGAACCAGATGTAAAATTAACATCCGGTTCACCCGAACCAGTCTGAGCCGGCTGAATCCCACCCCTGCCGCTGATGGCTTTGTGGAAAGCCACAGATTTCGTTTCATGTAGGGCATGCTTTTGATAAAATTGGGGGCTCCTTTGCTCCTCCTCCATCCTGATAAATGACCTCAGTTGCCTTGTAAGACTAATCTAAAATCCCCAAATGAGCTTCTTGAATAAGTAGTGATTACGCCCAACATTCTCGTTCGTGATAGCGACCATAGTGTGTCTGGTCTGTTGATCATATCACTAGCCACTAGTGAAGTTTATGTACAGGACCTTTTGTCAAGTCAGTATTAGACCTAGGGAAGGATTTTAACTTAGTTACAGATTAGAGTTGAAAGGGAGCTTGGAAATCATCTAGTCCAGCCCCCAGCTCAAGCAGGAGACCTTATACAATTTCAGACAAGTGGCTGTCCAGACTCTTCTTAAAAGCCTCCAGTGATGGAGCACCCACAACTTCTGGTGGCAAGCTGTTCCACTGGTTTTTTGTTCTCACTGTTAGGAAGTTTCTCCTTAGTTCTAGGTTGCTTCTGTCCTTCATTAGTTTCCATCGTTTCTTGTCTTGCCTTCTGAAACATGTACAAGTCTTTCAGAAGGCAACAGAATATCTTGCCAGCTGAAACATGTACAAAATGTTTCATTATGTCCCCTTTTAGAATTCTGTAGTAATAAACATTGAAATTACTTGCTCTGTGGATTCATTATATCACTTCTGCTCAACTAAAACGGCTTCTATAATTAACAGCTCTGGTTCTTGAGTTTCAAAAAGCTGTTTCACATGTTGAGGCTAATGAACATATGAATATAGTTAGGTACCAGTGTGATGGGATGCGGTGGCTCAGTGGCTAAGACGCTGAGCTTGTCAATTGAAAAGGTTGGCAGTTCAGCAGTTCGAATCCCTAGTGCCTCGTAACGGGGTGAGTTCCTGTTACATGTCCTAGCTTCTGCCAACCTAGCAGTTCGAAAGCATGGAAAAAATGCAAGTAGAAAAATAGGGACCACTTTGGTAGGAAGGTAACAGCGCTCCGTGCACCTTCGGCATTTAGTCATGCTGGCCACATGACCACGGAGACGTCTTCGGACAGTGCTGGCTCTTCGGCTTAGAAATGGAGATGAGCACCGCCCCCTAGAGCCGGAAACGACTAGCACGCATGTGTGGGGGAACCTTTACCTTTACCTTTACCTTACCAGTGTGCTATGGTCATGACAGTTATATAAATATACTTAATAAAGATTCAGGCTTTTGTTTTTTGTACCAATAAAGGAGAATATTTGTAGCTCAGGGGTGAAATGAGGGGTCCTTGGTGCTCTCTGAGCTTCCTTGTTTGTTGTTGAGTGCTGTTTGCTGTCAGTTTTTTGTTTTTGTGACAGCAGAAGAGGGAGATGGCATAAGAGCTGTTGTTATAAACTCCACGAGTGCCGCTTTGTAGTGTAGGTGTGTATTTGTAACTAAGAATTGGGAAAAATACAAGTTGTGGGTCACCCTTAAGGAATAAAAAGGTGAGAAATTCAAAAGAAATGTTCAAGATTAAATGTTAAGCTTAATCGTTAATTTTGAAAAGCAGTTTTTAGTACTGCAGTAAGTAACATGATCAATTTTCAAGCCGATTCTTAGGGCTTGCATCTCTTGCAAACTGAAAATAATTGCAGAGGTATAAGTCACAATGGTAGAAGTGTGGGAAGCGTGTTCTTTGGTTTAAAAGTATTAATCATGCCCTCTTAATAGAATAGGTAAATGATGTATTGGTATGCTAAACAGCTATTTTGAAGACCAGGGGGCACAAGAGTAAGTAATCCTATAGAAGCAGCACTTTATTAATTAAAAGAAAAAAGTGTGTTTTCCACAATAACTTCAAACCAATGAGGGTTTGCGAACAAACACTGCCAAGAAATGGTGATAGCGGACAGGCCGTCATCCTACAAATCTTTCCTTCTCAAAAACCGCTCTTTCGCTTCATTCCTACTTTCTTTGTACGTGTTTGTTCTGTTCATGCCTTGAACCCGAGACACATGCTGTTTGTGACAATGGGATGGGACAGAGAGCAGGGTCTTCTTTTATCACTGAAAGCCATGGGGGGGGGCTGAAAACTACTGCTGCGGATCCTGGAACCACTGGACTGATACAAAGGAACCATAGCTAATTTTCCCAGTGAATTCCAGGAAGCCTGTACTAGGCAGTGGGAGTCTAATATCTCAGTGAGGTGGAATTTTAGAATTCAAATAAAGGGTTGCTCTAACACCTGGGGGAACTGAGACCAAGGATATTTTCCGAAGCTTGCACTAGCTCAAAATCGTAAAGACTCTGGGGGAAGTTTGGTTTCTGGGAAAATTACTTCGAATGTAGATAAATATTTGCTTTCCCGTATAACAGCGTGCACAGAATGTGCCTATGCATTTGAGATTGAAAGATGGTATGTTCGTTCTTTAGGAATAAATATTGTTGATAAAATTTCCACTGCAGAGTAGACTTGTTTAAGAAAACAGCTGGAAATGTGCTTGTTGTACACATAGGAAACAAACCTGAACTTCCTTCCTCCCTAGTTGGATTGTAATGTTTTCCTCACTTTGTTTGGTTTAAGAGCTTGTTGGATACGAATCAATAGTGCAACACCTGCAGGTTGTTCTTAAATGACACTATTTGGCCAGCTTAGCATAACGGTGAAATCATAAATGAACTTAACCAGCAAATGTCCAGCACCATTAAGAGAATGCAAGCACATCAATAGCACTGTAGACCCGTCTTGAATGTAAATGGGAAAATATTGTAAGAAAATATGGATTTTTGAAATTTAAGCTTATCCCAACATAATGGAAGAAGTTATAGCCCTTTGATAAAGTAAACACCACTTGGTTCATGTTAATCACGCAGACCATTACTTCCTTAGCAAAGAAAAAAATCTTCAATATGTTTAGTTTTTGTGAGTGCAGTTGAGTTATAATAAACAATGGCATGATATCTTGAGTCCTTGTTAATCAGGGTTTGAGGTGTCTGTGGAGATTCTCAATCATCCAGGTTATGGTTGTCCCCAAAATGTTTTTCAAAAGGTAACTGGACTTCCTTGATTTTTTCCCCCCTTGAAAACGTTTCGCTTCTCATCCAAAGAACCTCCTTCAGTTCTAAGCTGAAGAAGTTTCTTGGATGAGAAGCGAAATGTTTTCAAAGGAAAAAAAACACCCAAGAAAGTCCAGTTGCCTTTTGAAAAGCACTTTTGGGACAGGGTTGGAGATACATTTTGAATAAAATAAAATATTGTTTTGGAATCCAGAGGCAAATATGCATACTCTTGAGTGTTTAGAACTGGAATAAATGGGAGGGAACACCTAAGCTTGATGACTGCTATTAACATATAGTCAGAGGTGGGTTCCTGCCGGTTCGGACTGGTTCTTTAGAACCGGTTGCGGGAATTTCCCCCCGCTTGCCGAACCGGCAGCAATGGCCGGCTGGACACGCCCCCGAACCGGCTCTCTCGGTGGCGCTGTAGGTGCCGCCATCTTGTTTTTTGCTTCTGTGCGCGCGCAGAAGTTGGAATTTCAGCACCGTGCGCGGGGCGCAGGAGGAAGCGAACTGGCAGCGAGGTAAGTTAGAACCCACCCCTGCATATAGTGATGGTCATACTTTTACATGGAAAGATTTCATGATAGTTGCTGGTTTTAAAGTCTGTGTACTACTTTCAGAAACAAAAGCAAATCATAGATAATAGTTGCTAAGAAACAATAATAAGGCTATTTCTTAGAGACATCTTCTAGGGACATCTGGTTGCACAGAATGCTGGAGTAGGCAGATCTTCTTCACTTGATCCCAAAAAGCTCCTCTTCTTAAAGTTTTGTGTTTGCTTCTAATGCTTTGTCATTAGCGTTTGACCTGATCTATTGCCATTACAGGTAGACCTTGACATACAACAGTTCATTCAGTGACTGTCTGAAGTTACAATGGCACTGAAAAAAAAGGGACTTACGGTCATTTTTCGCACTTAGGACCATTGCAGCATCCCCATGGTCACGTGATTTACATTGAAATGCTTGACAACTGACTCCTATTTATGACGGTCGCAATGTCCCGAGGTCACGTGATCCCCTTTTGCGACCTTCTGACAAACAAAGTCAATGGGGAAGCCAGATTCACTTAATGACCGTGTGACTAATTTAACAACCGCAGTGATTCACTTAACAAAGGTGGCAAGCAAAGTCGTAAAGTGGAGCAAAACTCACTTGACAAATTTCTCACTCGGCAACATAAATTATGGGCTTAATTGCGGTCGTAAATCGAGGGCTACCTGTATTTCTACAGTACCTATCCTAAGGGGGGAAAAAGCAGATTGTGTAACATTTTTCTCTGGTTAAAACAGCTTTGGAATGCTGTTTCTTTCTTGCAAAATGTCTCAGAGAGATAATGCTGCTTAATATTTTTTTTCCTTGTGTCTATTTCCTAGGGAGCTGTTTATTATGTATACTGAAAAAGGCTACATGTAGCGGTTAAAAGGCTTAGGTTGTGTGGACTAGTCTGTATTTAACTTAATTGTGTGCAATTTTGGTAAACCTTTTTTTACCTAGCACACTATGTTTAGTTTGTAGAATTAAAATTTGTCAAAGAGGAATTTAGTTACTTGGAAGGGTAAACATTGTAGAATATGTGCTGCCTTATATTTTAGATATGGAAAGTCACATAGTTCTTTTTTTTTAATGTGATTGGAAATCCCAGCTCCCCAATAAGCTATATTTTTGGTTTTTTGAGTTAGGAAAATATCACAATTCGTTTTTTCCCCTTTAAAATCATTTTGTGAGTGGCTCCTAAAAAAATTAACCTGAGTACTGTATTTTAACTTGAATACTGTATTTTAAAAATTCTGTGCACGAGGATTGAAAACTTGCTACTAAATTTTGGTTTCTTTGGAATTTGTGTAGTTCTGCATTGTGGATATTTTGGAATGAGCAACCTAATTATTTTTCCTCTCCTTGACCAGCTAAATTTCCATATCCTCTTTGTAACTGCTGTCCGATTCAGCCTCTGTCTAATGTTATGCTAGTTTCTAAAGAGTTCGCTTGCTTAATCTTTTTTCTTATTCATACAATTTGCTTCTCTCTAATAGTGATTCTTTTTATATTACATGTAACCATAGCAATGAGAATTGGAAGCAGTTGTTGCTAGGTACCATATTTCAATGCCTTCATTTGCGTATTTCAATAAGCAGGCCTCTTTGCCTAACGAATATAGTAAAGATAGCAGTTAAATCATGAGTTATATAATTAAGCACTTCAATCAGTTGAAGTTTGGAATTTCAAAGCAAGAGGCTAATTTGCCTATTTAATAGGGTTTCTAGCCTTATTCGGTTTATTCAGTTCAGTTTTTGATGGCAGCAAACGTACAGCACTGATTTCATATCAAATAGATTTCCTGACCCTAAATAGTTTTAGTAGAATGTGGACTTGTTTGAGTTTGGGCAATTAAAATAACAGCTTTTGATGGATAAGATGCTGAAGCTACCAAGATAGTAATTTGCATTTACTTAGAACTTTAATAGGGATTCTGCTCTGGAATGACTCTTCTAACGAGTTACCTGTTTGAACGTGTGTGGGTGCTTGGGAGAACATATAATGACATAAAATGGGACTGACAGGAGGAATATAAAAAGCTAATTATTAAGCAATAACAACCACATATTATTGTACATTTGGTTAAATTCCAAAACCCTTTTTAAATGTTTTTTTACTGTATCTGTAAATCCAGTGCTTATGTTTAACAGGAACTTTTGGCTATTCATAAGCTACACAATGTGCAGTTTGTGAAATGCAGGAGCATTTAGGGTTCTAAAATACAGATAGTCCTCAACTTATGACCACAATTGAGCCCCAAATTTATGTTGTTCAGTGAAAAATTTGTTGTGTGACTTTTGCCCCATTTTATAACTCTTCTCGCTATTTGTTAAGTGAATCACTGCAGTTCTTAAATTAGTAACACGGTTGTTAAGAGAATCTGGCTTCCCCATTGACTTTGTTTGTCAGAAGGTCGCAAAAAGGAATCACATGACTCCGGGACACTGCAACCGTCATAAATGTGAGTCAGTTGTCGAGCATCCGAATGTAAATCACGTAACCATGGGGATGCTGCAAAGGTCATAAGTATGAAAAATGGTCATATGTCACTTTTTTTCAGTGCCGTTGTAACTTTGAACGATCGCTAAATGAACTGTTGTAAGTCGAGGACTATCTATACACCGTATTCTTCAGACCCTCCATTTCATAGACAAAATCTAACAAAAATGGCTTGTAGTGACTCCAGCAAAGAATATGCTGGAAGTCATTGGACAAAGCATTCATAAGCTACAGCAGAACAGTCTGATAGCTCCCATCAGCACATCAAGGCCACAGTGGTACGCTTGAAAATGATAGTCAGTGAATAGAAGGAATAAAAAGAACACTTTGCAGAAAGAAGAGTGGAGGGATAAGGAAGGTAGAAAATGAAACGTTCTTAAGAACAGTGAATCATAGATATAAAAAGAGAAAAGCTTAGCAAACAATACACCCACCCATCTACCATGAGTACCATTTTATCTCCTGAGTACACACTTTGAGAAATTATGTAAGAATTTAAAAGGTTCTATCCTTACTTATTATGGGGGGGAAAAAGCAAATAGCTGAAATATTGCACCGGAGAGATCAGGGATCTTCTCTTCTCTTCTCTTCTCTTCTCTTCTCTTCTCTTCTCTTCTCTTCTCTTCTCTTCTCTTCTCTTCTCTTCTCTTCTCTTCTCTTCTCTTCTCTCCTCTTCTCTTCTCTTCTCTTCTCTTCTCCTCCCCTCCTTTCTCTTCTTTATTCTTATTCTTATTCTTACTCTCCTCTCCCCTCCCCTCCCCTCCTCTTCTCTGCAATGAACACGCTGATTATATGAATGCAGGGAGTCCTTGACTTGAAACCGGTCACGTAACCATTCGAAGTTGTAACGGACTCAAAAAACGTTACTTACAGTATGACCCTTCTTTGAAATTATGAGTGCTGCATCTCCCCCGTAGTCACACGATTGCATTTTGGGTACTCAGCAACAGGCATGCATTTATGAGCAGTTGCTGTGTCCCATGGGTGCATGATCACATTTTGCAATTCCCCCCCCCCCCATTTTCCGGCAAAAAAAACCCCTCCCCCCACTCATTGGATAAAATGGATTCACACTTATGACCATGCGGCCTGCCTCTTTCCTTATATTTCTTCAGACACTTTGCACTTCTCAAGTTTTAAAAGGGTTATGTACACGTACATATTACCGTTTATTTTGTTTCTGAATTGGTGTCTGCTTGTTTTTATCCCGTAATTAAAACAATGCAGGAGATTGATGGTCTTCTCTGGCAACCAAGAATTCCACCTTGCTCTGCATAACATCTACATTTGAGCAGCGGTTCGTCTCGTTTATTGTTTTGTTTCTAAATGTCTAAATACTTGGGCTTAGCCAAAAAGGAGTGCCAGATTAACCTCCCTATAGCCTTAAAAATAAAATAGTGAAGAAGGAAAGGGAAAAGGGAAAGAAAAATACATTCTCAGGCACCAGTTTTTAACATAGTTGTCATCCGTTTATAACAGAGGTCTTCAAACTTGGCAACTTTAAGACTTGTGGACTTCAACTCTTAGAATTCTCCAGCCAGCTATGCTGGCTGGAGAATTCTGGGAGTTGAAGTCCACAAGTCTTAAAGTTGCCAAGTTTGAAGACCTCTGGTTTATAATGATGTGATGGCAATGGATTTCTTAGGAAGGGCTGACTAATCTCTTAGAGCCCAGGGTTGTTCCGTACAACATAGCTTGTGCCAGCTTATTTTAAGTAGCTAGTTATGTTAAGACAATATTCAATGAAGTCATCTAGCTACCTGAAGTTACTAGGACAATTAATATTATGCAAAGCATTTTGGAAACAACACTTTTGTGTTTATTGTATTTTTCTGGCTATAGCAAGATTTTTCCGATAGAATCAAAGCTCTGCTCAAATTTATCCTGAAATGAAGGAATATCATATATGAGAGTTTCTCCCCCTCTCTCTCTCACACACACACACTTTTAATTTTGGGCAGCAGAAGGACTGTGGGATTTTTATTCCAGTCTAGTGCCCCTTTTTGTTAAGCTACATTCTTTCAACAGATTCCTAACCTTGGCCTTATAACCAATGTGGTTTGTTTTTAATTAGTCACAATTTAGCAAAAGCCAAGAACTCGGTGTTCTGTCAAGGCTGAATTATCTGTATTATGTTTATAGGAGGTCCTTTGATTCAGGGGTGGGTTCTACTTACCTTCCCCACTGGTTCGCATCGTGACAGAAGTGCATGTTTTGCACGTGTGCGCGAGCGTAGCGAGCGCACACGCACACGTCCCCTTGTGCAATTTTGCTTCAGCACATGGTCAGTAGTTGAAAATCAACCCGAAACGCAGCTGAGGAGCTGATCAGCTGGACTTCGGAATAAGGAATAAAGGTCGGTATAAACCCAGGGGCGGGAGGGAGGGCCCACTTTCAAGCAGCAGCACAGGAAAAAACTTCCAAAAAGTAAAAAAAAAAAAAAAAAAGGGGGGCGGCCCCCGGACCGGCACCGACACAGGAAAAAACAAAAAAAATTCAAAAAAAAAAGATGGCGGCACCCACGGACCGGCACCGACCGATCCAGTTCAGTGACGTCACCAGTGGGTTGCTACCGGTTCGGGCGAACCGGGAGGAACCCACCTCTGCTTTGATTGGATTGAAGAGGAAGTATGCTGACAAAGCTGATAAAGAAAAATTATAGTACTGATGTTCGGTAGATACATATGGTATCATTCATTCAAGAGATGATAATTAAACATAATTTATTTTCAGCTGCGCTATTTGACTATTTGTGCATTGTTGGTTATTTTTATTATAAAATGGAAGAAGATGCAATACTGTATATGTTGCACATTGGACTAATCTGAAGTAATCTGCTAACAGGATCCACATGACACAATTTACTTATTTTTGGGATAGTTTATTACCTATCCTCACCTTTGGTTTGTATATCATGATTGATAGTGCATTAATCCAGCCAACTATGTCTTAATCAGACCATGGTTTAGTGCAAGGAAAGAAACCATTCACTTACTGGAAGGTGTGTTTAACAGATATGAAAGAATAATTTTAATTAACTGATTTGAGATAAATCACATGTTATTAAAAGATAATAAGTTCACCACAGAAATGGATTCTCCTACCTATTAAGATTGTATAAGCCTCAAGAAACTGAAACCCATAGCCACGAACATGGAGTTTGGGGATAGAGTTTGTCCACATGTACAAGCAAGGCAGAGGACACGGGCTAGCGTCCACAGGATGTGATTTTAGTCATAAAAATGAGCAGAGCATTTTCGAAGCAAGAAAATCTTTTTAAGTGGCTGAGATTGTTTGAGCTGGAGAAACAGAATTTACAGCCATTTACTATCTGCATACAAGAGTAGAAAAATACATGGTGCAAGTCATGAAGAGTGCTGGCTCTTAAACTGAAGAGATTCTCCTGGATGTGGTTGAAGTAGCTGAATATTTGTAATTATTCTTTGTGAACAGCTTTGTCAATATGCTTCCAACATTTTCTGTTGTCACTATCTCTAGTTGCTAGACCACAATGGAACATAAGGGGACAATGGACCTGGAAGATGATTTGGCATTATTACCACGCCTTGCACCTAGTCCCCACAGTGAAGCAGTGGCCCACGAATTTCAAGAACTCTCTTTGCAACCAAACCAATATTTACCTCCTCTCAATGAAAGGAAGAATGGTAAGTACGCCATGTGGCTGATGCCATGCTTAATATTTTGATCTAAGTCAGCCATTCTTTGGGCTTATTCCCATTTACAAGATCAACGGCTGAGTGTTCTGTAATGTTGCAAAAATGGGTCACGTTATTCTGTCATAAACAATACAGTAGGTCGATTTCCAGATGCAGTGATCCTCCAGTGCTTATATAATGTATGAATTACTCATGTAGGCAACACTCATCTAATGAACGTTCCCTATATTTTAATATCTAGTTTTGGAATGTTCGTTTCGTTGGTCATTTATAGAACTTAATGGATGTTTGTTTTCATGTCTTCCTTCACTGTTTCTTTTGGCAAGAAAAACAGGAGGTTTAATCAGGGCATGTCTAGTCTGAAAACTGAACATGTTTCCATTTGGTGTGGTCTTCATTCTTCGCATCTGTTTGGGAAAACACACACTTGCCTATGTGGTCTTTTACTGCTGCACGCTTACCTGTTGATTTCCTACATCTTTTTAAACAGCTGTTTTAGCTTGAAATATCAGGGTTTATCTTGGAAATCTCCATGACGTCAGATCTTCTAACTTTGCCTATTCCGAATAGTGAATTTAATTCTGCTTCTTTAACTACCTTTTTCATGTATCTCATGGAGGTAGCTGTGGAGGGAATTTCCAGGGAATTGGAAATGATGTGTTAAAGAGGAGTAATAAAACTCTGTTTCTGTAGCAGCACAACTGAGTGAGACAGTTGTCTGTGCCAGTGTGGCTCATGCTTTCATTGAAGTCAGATAGTAGTGCATGTGATGTAGTAACTGTTTTAGATTGTGGGACCATGATTTCATTTATGTCCCATTGAAAACATTTTAATGCAGTGCTCATTCAGGCAGTTATCTTCATCTTCACACCAAAGGTAATACAGTTCTACAGCCTCTTTTTAGAATTACAGGAGTCAATATTTACTTGAGAATGAACCATTAAAACAATAGTCCTGCGTAGCTTATTGGGAAGTCCAACTAAGCAGAGGGAACCAATTTGCTTATAACTGCAGTATTTCTAATATTCCTTGGCTTTGTCCTCTTCCAGCATAGGGAAGTTGGCTTTGCTCAAAGAAGTTCTAACAAGTCCATTCAGATCTTGAAAATGTTTGCTTAGACTGTATAGCTTGTAATTGGCAATGTTCCTGAACACTCTGGATTTCTTCCAATAAGCTTTTCATTCTAGTTTTCAAGCAGGTTTTATTATAATCTCTTTTGCAGCCTGAAATGGATTATTCATCCTTTGCTTGTTGTGACTTGATTTTTCACTTCATATTACAAATCAACAGTTTATTATTTGGTGGGGGGATGACAAAAAAGCAAAAAAAAACCCCAAAAGCCATTCTTCATTATGTTGGCAGAATTGCTTGTGTACAAAATTTTTATTTGATTAAAAACTACAGGTCAAACAATGATAGGTTCCAATTTTTGTAAAAAAAAAATGTTTTCTATATTCAATGTTTACTTCTTTCATTTAAGTCTTCCTATTTGACTGAAAATCTATTCTGACAAGAATCTCTTTATGTCTTAACAATACAGTAGTATCAGATGGGACTGAAATATATTGTGTGAAGCCCAGTAAAAAAAAAATTGGTCCTTATTGAATATATAAACTATTATTGCAGCAATTCATTGGTCTGCTCTGTCTTTTGGGCTTCTTTAATGGAGGTTGATCCAGTGTATTTTTTTCCATTGCTGCCTTAGTTTGAAATACAGAGTGTGAAAACAATGTTGTATATCTTGTCAACGGGAATTCATTGTGTCATGAGGCATTGCCTTGTTTTTGTCATAAAAACGCAGGCTTAAATTTCATTTATCTTCTCAGCATGAACTTAGGAAATGCAGTCTGTTAAGTTATCCAGAGTCCATAGGGAATTCTGCACAAATTAGAATTGATCTAAAAGGAAGTATGACATTTTCTGGCCTCTGAGCTAGTTGTTGTTTTATATAGTTGAGTACAAATCAACTGTTGGCAAGACCAGTCTTCCAAAAATATAATTCCTCTAAAGTCTTTCATCAAAAAGCTTTTAGTACTGATCCGAGATTTTGATTTTGAAAGTTGCTTTGCTTACAGTTAGTCTTCAAATTCTTTACTCTCCAGCTTTCATTTTAAAAATCACTGTTTTTAACCTTTATCCATTGAGACGTAGTTCTTCCGATGTTCTTTAAATGAGGAAAACATAAATTGTCGCAAATAAATTGATAACCTGATATGCAAGGCTATCTTTAAAATCCAGTTCTGTCGTTTTTAAAGTTTTAATTTTTTAATTATTGTTATTTAAGCCATACTTTTTTTATCAATGCTGTTCGATATAAAAACAAAACGTGTAGTGAAATTCTCCATAGTGGGTGGAGCTAGCATCCAGGAATGGGTTGACCTCGTCTGTTCAGTATGTAGGACTGAGTCTGTCAAAGTTGAAAAGCTCCGCCTCTGTTGCTAGGCTCCCAGCTTTGACTCAGTCCTCAGACAGGACAGACATGTCAAAGACTTCTCCCGTTCCTGGTTTACCTTCAGCGGTCATAGGATTCTTCACAATTTAACATCCGTGAGTTGTTTCCCCAGCTGACCTCAGTAACATCGACAGGGTCGCTGGGTTGATTGTGGTGCAGAGCTATGGCTCTAGCCACGGACGGCCGGATCGTGGCATAGAACTGATCGGGGGCCTCAGCTCCTCAGTCTGCCACGGGAACTCTCACGCTCTGTTTTTGTCAGCTTATCAGAGCAGGTCGTTTTGTCGGAGGCTTCACGCCTCGTTTTGCGCAGTGGCGCTGCGGTTGTGGCCAGGAGCTTTTGTGCTCCATTTTGAAATAGCTAGTGACCCACGGACTGTAGCATCGACTGGGTGCATCTAATATCGGAGGCGGCAGCAGATCATCGGGGCTCTCAGGGGCTTGGCGCTCCGCCTGAGCACGGCTAATGGACGCCATTTTGAATTGCCGCACGATCCCAGCCCGCGTCGTAGGAGCTTCGCGCTCAGGTGACAACAGGTCACAGGAGCTAAAGGCTCCGAGCACCTAACCGCCAATGATTAAGCAGCCAGCGTAGGACTTTGAGGTCGCAGGAGCCTCGCGCTCGAGCGACACGCTGCGTTGCAGGAGCTGTGGGCTCCAGAGGCACTGACGGCCCTCAATTACCAATGGCCAAATTTTCCCGCCTTAGCGCTAGGAGGCTAGGAGTCCTGACAGCCATGCTACAGCTGACACTTTTGGTGCCTCAACTCGAGCGGCGTCCCTGGCCAACAGGGGAGTCAGAGAGGGCTTAATATCCAGCCGCTTGTGCAAGCCTCTGCTCGTTGGATCCTTCCAACCTTGAGGGTAGCCAGCAGCGATTGGGAGGCTGCTTTAACACCGGCAGCCATCTTGTCTGAGCTGCACAACAGGCTCCTCATTAGGGCTCCAAACACCCTCGAAGTATTCAAAATGGTGGAAAATTCTAAGCCCTCCTCCTCAGCTAGTTCCAGGAGGAACAGAAAGACTTCCAAATCAGGGCTACATTCAAAGCCTGAATCATCATCAAGTGTGTCTAAACAAGCCCCCCTGAGTGAAAGAGAACGGTCAGAGGCCTAAGCGATCCAAGGCGGCGAAACGCCATGAGCTTAGGAGAGACAGGGTCTTAGAAAAAATCTGTGCCCAGACTCAAAATAAGGCAGCAACTAAACCACAATTTTAGGCAGGGGATAACTACCCCGGTGGCCAGCGCCCTAGGAGTGTGTTCCTGGGCGCCGCAGGAGAGCAAATCTCCCTGGACAATTCCAATTCGTCTGTTAATTCGCAAGCGCTATGGAGGGAACCCCCCATGGGCCCAGACTCAGGCGAGCACAGGGGTCACTCCAGGCCAACACCGGAAGCCACATTCACGCCCACGGCTGTGGCCTTAGGCCCAATACGGAAGCAGATTTCATTAACTCTGCACGTATGCAAACTATCATTGCCAATGCCATCAGGCAAGGCATTGCAGCTGGCCTTCAACAGTCTAGTAGACCACCCTCTGTGGCTTCAGAGCTGCCTTACCCAGCAGGAAGGGTTTAGACCATTCCAGGGGGAGCATACAGACCTTCCAGAACCGTACTCCCCAGATCCGTCTATCGGGAGCCAATCTCATTACTCAGAGGAGGACGGTCAAGACGACATTGACCTATCAGATGACGAGGGGTTAGCTCCTGAGCAACCAGCCTTCACTGGGTTGTTCCAACCAGGCCTCTTCAAATCCTTGCTATTCAAGGCCAAGAACTCGGTCAGCCTTGGGGCCCAAATGGATGCCCCGGCAGAACCATCAGCGACCTTGACCGACCCGCTCTTCACAGAGCCCATGACCGAGGAGGCAGTAATACCAGCACCTAAACTCTTCGTTGACGTGGTCCAAAGGCAGTGGGCCTCTCCGGGGTCCGGTCCAATGCCTTCGGCGACTGACAGAAGATACTATAACGTGGGGTTGGACCTGGCCAAAGCCTTGCAAACGCCAATGGTGGATGCTCCAGTGGCAGCTCTACACTCTTCGGCCACCATGCCTGGTGACCCAGAGGAGCTTCTCAAACCGGAGGATAGGAGAACGGAGCAGGCGTTGCAGAAGACACACCAGGTGGCTGCCTGGGCGGTTCGGGCATCTACAACCGCTTCGTTCTTCACGCGAACGTCCCTGGTTTGGCTACGGCAACTAAGGGAAAGGCTTCCGATGTCCGGGTGCACCAGGACATAAACAAACTCCTGGCGGCGGCCCAATTTTCGGCAGACGCTACCTTGCATGCGGCCAGATTTGCGTCAAAAACCATCGGGTCTTCCGTTGTGGCTCGCCGCATGCATTGGCTCCGCCACTGGCAGGCGGACACCCGCCACAAATAGCACCTGGCTTCTGCCCCCTTCAGAGGTTAACTCCTCTTTGGGGAAGCCCTGGACCTGATATTAGTGGAGTCCAGGGATAAGAGGAAGGTCCTTCCGACCTTTTCCAGGAAGGGCAATTTTCGATCAGCCCCCTACCCTCGGCGGCCCTTTCGAGCCCCAGACTCGGGCGCAGGATATTCCAGGGGCCAAGGTCAGTATGGGCCCAGGCATAGGCAGTTACCCGACAGGCCGGATAGTGGCAGGCAGTATAAATGGCCCTTTCGGGGTGGAGGGAGTCACCCCTTTCATCGCCCCAAGTGAGGCCACGTCCAATCCTCCCATCGGGGGTCATCTGGCCCTCTGTGCCGACCAGTGGGAGGAAATTACATTGGACGCTTGGGTCAGGGAGACAATGAGATCAGGCCTCTCCCTGGAATTCCTTTCTACGCCCCCCCCCCGAGGTTTTTCATAAGATGCCCGGTGTCTAAACTCACTTCTAAGAGGGCCCTCATGGAGGCAGCCATTCAGCACCTGCTGGACATTTGAGCCATCCAGTGGGTGCCGGAGGGCCAACTAGGGGAGGGGTTCTACTCTATTCTTTTTGTGGTCCCCAAAACCTTGAGTGGGTGGAGAGCTATTCTCGACCTTAAGAGATTGAACCGTCACCTACGCTATCAACGGTTCAAAATGCACTCGCTTCAGACGATCCTTGGGAGCATTCGACAAGGCGACTTCCTCGCTTCGATTGACTTAACGGAGGCCTACCTGCATATCCCCATTCTTCCACTCCATCAGCAGTACCTTAGGTTCTGATATGCAGGTATTCATTATCAGTACAGGGCCCTTCCGTTCGGCCTCTCCTCCACTCCAAGAGTGTTTACTAAAGTGTTGGCGGTGGTGGCAGCCCATCTTAGAGCTCTACCCGTGCGTGTCCAGTGTTACCTGGATGATATTCTAATACAGTCCTCGATGCAACAAGCGAGAGAGGATCTCCAGATAATGGTTCAGACTCTCGGACACCACAGATTCTCCATTAACATGGAGACGAGCCATCTCACTCCTTCTAAACGCCTTTTACATCTGGGAGCAGTTATCGATTCTCTGGAGTGTAAGGTGTACCTGTCCCAGGAACAA
This sequence comes from Thermophis baileyi, assembly GCA_003457575.1. Classification (NCBI taxonomy): domain Eukaryota; kingdom Metazoa; phylum Chordata; class Lepidosauria; order Squamata; family Dipsadidae; genus Thermophis; species Thermophis baileyi. The sequence continues at coordinate 323,355 of QLTV01012196.1, forward strand.
CAGGACAGTATTAGAGAAATAGGAACCAGGGTCCAGCGCCAGCGCAGGGTCCCCCTAGCATTGTTTTCTACGCTCCTGGGCAAAATGATCTCTAGCATCGCCATTACCCCTTGGGCTCGCCTACACTCTAGAGACCTCCCAATGGTTTCTCTTGCCATTCCAGAGAACAGGCCGCAGCAGCTCGCAAGCCAGGGTCCTGCTCCCCAGGGAGGTCCTACGTTCCTTAAATTGGTGGAGGTCGCCAGCCATCTCAAGGGGATGTCTCTTGGGAGACTCACTGGCTGGTGGTAACCACAGATGCCAGTCTATTCGGTTGGGGAGCGCACTCCCTGTCGTACATAGTTCAGGGCCGGTGGACCCCAGCCAAAAGACACTGCAACATCAATTGGCTGGAGTTAAAGGCAGTCTTCCTGGCCCTTCGCAAACTACAGGACCTGACCTCTGGCAAGCACGTTTTAGTGCTCACAGACAATGTGGCTACGAAAGCACACATAAACAGGCAAGGGGGCACCAGATCACAGTCCCTCATGCAGGAGGTCAGGAGGCTGGGTCTCTGGGCAGAGCGACATCTACTGTCCATCTCAGCGGACCACATCTCCGGTGGGTCCAACGTGCAGGCGGACTGGCTCAGCCGGATGACCATCAATCACACGGAGTGGCGCCTGTACCCATCCATCTTCCGAGATCTGATCAGCCACTTCGGCCTCCCCAAGGTTGACCTATTTTCCACACCGGAGAATGCACAACTGCCGAGGTTTTTCTCGAGATTCCAGACTTCAGGTGTGAACGGGGTCGACGCCCTTCGCAGCAAGTGGCCTCCAGGCCTCCTGTACGCCTTCCCTCCTCTTCCCCTGCTTCCAAAAGTAATCAGGAAGATCCTGGAAGAGAAGGCGGAGGTCTTACTTCTGGCACCGCATTGGTCCAGGAGAGCCTGGTTTGCCGATCTAGTGTCTCTATCAGTGACTCAACCCTGGAGGATCCCTCAGCGCGAAGCCGCTCTCAGCCAGGGGTTGTTGGTCCACCCGGACTCGCGGTGGTACCAACTGACCGCCTGGCGCTTGAGTGGAGTGTGCTGAGAGGTAACAACCTTTCCTCCAGGGTTATTAGGACCATCCAGGCTTCTAGGAGGCCTTCCACTCAGCGCATATACTCAGTGACCTGGGAGGCATTTTGTGCCTGGTCTTCCAAGGCGGGTTGCTCCCCAGTACAAGTCTCAATAGCGCAGATCCTGGACTTCCTCCAGGATGGGTTGGACAAAAGGCTATCGCCCAACACCATCCGGAGGCAGGTGGCGGCACTGTCCTTGGTATTAACCTGTGGGTCGCTGGAATCCCTGGCTCAGCATCCCACCATCTGCCGCTTTATCAAGGGGGCGACTAACCTGTGCCCTCCTGTAGTCCACAGGTATCCCACCTGGGACTTGTCCAAAGTGTTGAATTCCCTAGCAGGAGCTCCATACTAGCCCTTGAGGTCAGCCAGCCTCCGCCACCTAACCTGTAAGGTGGCGTTCTTAGTGGCTATCACCTCCACCAGGAGGATCTCCAAGATGGCAGCACTTTCAGTCCGGAAGGACCTATGTGTCTTCCACACAGACAGAGTTGTCTTATGCTTGGACCCTTCCTTCATACCTAAAATTAACTCGTGGTTCCATAGGGCACAGGAACTAATTTTGCCGAATTTCTGTCCCAATCCGATCCACCCCTTGGAACGAAAGTGGCATACGTTAGACATAAGAAGGCTTCTCCGCGTTTACATTAAGAGAATTGCTGCGCTGAGGAAGACGGAGGCTCTCTTTGTCTCGTTCCAACCGAACACTTTAGGTAACAAGGTTACACCGTCTACAGTGGGTCGATGGCTGAGAGATACCATTGCCAAAGCGTATGATCTTCAGTCCATTCCCAGGCCTGCACGGGTGACAGCGCACTCAACTCGGAGTGCAGTGATGGCGGCAGCGTGGTCAACGCAGGCTTCGCTCGAGGAAGTCTGCAGGGCGGCCACCTGGTCCTCCCCGTCGCCGTTTATTAGACACTACAAGCTGGACATCTTTGCCTCGGCGGAGGCAGCATTCTACAACGGGTCCACACGGAGGGACAGTCCCCGGACCAGACTGTAGCCCGCCCATAGGACAGCCAGCTTTGGTATGTCCCATTCCTGGATGCTAGGTCCACCCACTAAGGAGAAGGGGCGTTGGTCTTACTCTGGGGTGGGTTCTAACTTACCTCGCCACCGGTTCGCTTCCTCCCACGCTGCGTGGCTGGGCACGCATGGCGCGCATGGCGCACACGCGCGCATGCGCAGTACCAAAAATTTGCAAAAGAATCCCCCCAAAAAGCCAAAAACAAGATGGCAGCACATGCGCAATGCTGGGGAATCAGCTTCTGCGCATGCGCAGAAGAAAAAAATCAGCCAAAAATCCCCCCAAAAAAAAATCCAAAAAAAAAAAAAGATGGCGGCGTCCATGGACCGGCACCAACAGAATCGGCTCCATGACGTCACCAGCGGTTTGCTACCTGTTCTATAGAACCGGTGCGAACCGGGAGGAACCCACCTGTGGTCTTACCTGATACGCTCCTTCTCGTAGGGTGGAACTAGCATCCAGCCCCACCCAAAGACTGCCTGGTCCGTGATTGATGAGGGAGATCTTTGATGAGGATGACACGTCGGGTCTGTCCATTTGTCTTCGCCAAAGCTGGGAGCCTAGCAACAGAGGCGGAGCTTTTCAACTTTGACAGACTCAGTCCTACATGCTGAACAGACGAGGTCAACCCATTCCTGGATGCTAGCTCCACCCTACGAGAAGGAGCGTATCAGGTAAGACCAACGCCCCTTCACTGTAAATTAAATTGGGGTCCAGTATGGTAAAAATCGAGGGGGAGGAAACTGACGTGTGAATCATTTTGCCAACTCGCGTCTTTTATCTAAGCAATGACGTCTCTTAGCTTATAAGGAATGAGGAGGCAGATCTTGTATGTGCTATTTCCCATTTAGCCTGTCATTGTCCTCAGGACTGCCAGTTCCCACAATCCCAGCATTCCCTAGGCATCTGTCAGTGTCTGCAAGGAACAAATTTCAAAAATTAAAGCATGTGAAAAGACCCACAGGCCAAGCTCCAGTGGTCTCCAGAGAACTGACCTCTAAAATCAACTCTCTGCTGACATTTTCACAGGCTTCTTAAAGGAATTTCTGTAGAGTCATTCCTTTTGGTAAACACTTAAGCTAAATCTCTGTCACTTTTAGTGAGATTTATTAGGGACTCTGTCCCCTTGCTTTAACAAAATAAACAGAAATGCAATCGATGTCCAAATTTTAATAGTAAAAAAAAATAAGAAAAAAATTTATATGGATATTAATATTTAATCTTCATGTAAATTTCCAGATCTTTTTTGTGTGTGGATAAAAACATTGTTTATTTGGAAATCAGTTTAGCATTTACTGAAAGGGGCGTTTTTTCCCCCAAAGGATATCACTCAATTCAGGATGTTCCTCTTCCTGAAGTATTAAAAAAAAATCTTGAGTGTAGTGATTGGGTGAATGAAGTTTCAAACATTTCAGTAAAATGGCTTTTAAGAATGCCATGAGGCTAATATCCTATAAATGACCTAAAAGAAAACAGTAACAGGAAATAACTTCCAATGAGTCGGATTGTTTTTCCTTCATGTGAAAAATGGGTTGCAGCTTAATATATTCAACCGAGGCAGTAAATAAAACGCAGAAATAAAATAGGGCTGCGAATAAACTTCTTGTGAAGTTTGCTGGATATTTATGATTGGGCAGAATGGAGAAGCTTGACATTATGTTCGGTAAGCAAACATAAAATGTGTGGTTTGTTTGTAAAACACTTATGGGGAAAGCCCGTTTAAATGTGACATCAAAGTGAGAGTGGCAGTAGATTTTTTAGACGTTTGTCTCACACCATGAGGTCATTGGAATATCATCTTCCTTAGGGCAAATAGCAGCCTGGAGGAGGGAGGATTTTAAACGTGTGTGTGTGTGTGTGTGTGTGTGTGTGTGTGTGTGTGAGTGTGTGTGTGAGAGAGAGAGAGAGAGAGAGAGAAAGAAAAAGAGAGAGATTCCTTCTGCCCACTGAACAGGTCTGATTTGTACTATATGGTATGTTTACTGCTTTGGAAGGAAAGTGGGATATTGATCCTAATGCCTAGGTACAATAAGCTTTGAAGCCATTGTACTCTTAGTTAATAAAACTAAAATGTTAATTTTTAAAAGCTGAATATTTTTTGGTTTCTATCAATCAGTCAAACCAAGAATCTTTTTAGGGTACATTCGTAAGACTTGTCAGAGAAATGTTTTTAAAATGTCCCTCTTCCTCATTCCCAATTGAGGAAAGGATGCTGTGTTTTTTTCATATTGGCCTTGTAAAACTTGTGAATAATATTGTTTCCTTGATAGAAAGTCCCATTTGTAAAAAAAAAAAAAAAAAGAAGAAGGAGAAGGAGAAATGGAAAAGCTTATCTGTTTGGAGAGCTTCAAGTATCAGTTTATGGATTCTGTCTAGAATCAACAGTAAGGTTTGTGTTGTAAGAAGTGGAGCTAATTAACTCATAATCAAGAGGTATATAAATCTCCTGTCTTCTGTGTCATCTTTAGCTTTAATTTCATTTAAAAGAGTCTTCTATCAGTATCTTCAAAGCGCTGCTCAAAAGTTGGGAAGTCAATTTGAGCAATCCTGAGTAATCTCTTATCTGGAAGGACTGAGTTAGTAGTTTTCCAGCAAATGTCATAGTTGCTCAACCAGTTTCACCATCTCCGGATGGAATAATCTGTTTCTTTCACGCAGTAGGTTAATCTCTCTTTCGATTGTGTGTCTCTAAATAAATTCTATTATTAACAGACCGAAGCTCTTCTTTACATTTCTGCATTCTATGAAGCTGAGCTGTGTGATCTGATGGCATTGCAAAAATATCTTACTAGCCTATTATCTAGCAGCTATGTAAATGTTTTAAATGAACAAATAAATCTTGAATAGATATGAGATAGTGGCATGTCAAAATGAATACTGTACTAATAAGCCTCTAGTACTGACAAGCATTGAATATAGTAGGATGTGATATAGCAGTGACGAAGTTTGGATACAATGCATTTTAGAAACACATTTTAAAGGGTTTTTTTGCCACCGCAGAGCAAGCAAAATAAGAATCTAAGATGATACCAGGGCAATTTAAAAGCCTTTCCCAAAACTTGGTATCCTACAGTGGCCACTGACATAAATCCAGGAAGCATGGAAATTATTGCCATTTCTCCCCAGTTGGTTCCACACAACAAATAATTAAGATTTTTTTAAATTATGGAAACATTATTGTAGTCACCGCTGATAGCCCTATCTTCTATCAAATGAGCATCTATAATCACCTCTGGTGGCATGAGATTCTATACTTACCATTATGTTAAGAAAGGCTTAAGTCTCCTTATAATTTAGTTTCAGGGGGGAATTCTGAAGAAGAGAGACAGGAAATCCATGTAAATATGTGTTACGTGTCATACATGGTTTTGTACAATTCTAGCATATTTCCTTCCTTCTTTCTAAGCAAAGAAACCCCAGCATTTAATTGTGAGGGAACTCTATTCAAAACGGAAAGGGGGAATGAGTAGCTGCTTAAACAACATGATGCTTTTGTTCGTAGTAAAGCAGAAATCCTGGGGAATTTTGTGTTTCTGCTTTTGTTCTGTGCTCTCTCTCTGTCTCTATATTTTTTAGAATTCTACATAAAAATCCAGTGTTTATGATTGAGCTAGGTAGCATAAGAGTATTATAAGTAAATAAATAGAAGCCCTCTAACAGAAGTATGGTAGAGAAATAATATGCGTTCCTGGTCAGTACTATAAAAAGGAAAGGAAGTGGTCTTTATTTAAAGATTTTATTTAAGACTTAAACCTGCAATAAACACATTGATACTTACACAATTATGTTTAGTTTCTATGGTTTTTTTTTCTTTTTTGCTTCTTTTTAAAACCACCAATTTGAAACATTGTTCCTCTGTGAACCTGAAAATTCAGTAGTGTACATATTATCAGTCTTCTTCAGATGCTTTCTTAACTTTTTCCATAAAACTCTCCTTATTTACTTAACTGCATATTTATATCACCCCTTTCCCTCGGGGAGTTCAAGGCAGCCTACCAACCAGAATTATGTCTCGGGTGAGATGTGCAGCATATAAATTTAATAAATAAATAACAAAATCATATCCTGTTCCAATTTTTCAATTACTGTATTTTTCGGACTATAAGATGCACTGGTGTATAAGACGCACCAAGATTTCGAAGAGGTAAGTAAGAAAAAAAAGTTTTTGTCCTCCCCGGCCCCCAGGAGCACTCTGCAGGTCTCCCAAACCCTCTGCGTGCCCCATTTTTCGCAAAAATGGGCCCGTTTTTCACCCGTTTTTGCAAAAAACGGGGTGTGCAGAGGGTTTGGGAGGCCTGCAGAGTGCTTCTGGGGGCTGAGAAGAGGAAAAAACGCCCCCATTTTTGCAAAAAATGGCCCGTTTTTCACCTGTTTTTCATAAAAACGGTGTTTTTGCCTTCCCCCAGCCCCCAGGAGCACTCTGCAGGCCTCCAAAACCCTCTGTGCACCAGTTTTTGCGAAAAATGGGCCCATTTTTCACAAAAATGGGACACGGGGGCAGGACTTCGGGAGGCCAAAAATGGCTGTATTCGGTGTATAAGACGCACCAACATTTCCACCCTCTTTTAGGGGGGGAAAGGTGCGTCTTAAACTCCGAAAAATACGGTACCCTTTGAAGTCAGATGGGCTGTGAGTGACTTGCTACTATATCACATTGGCCCTCACTTGTCTCTCATCTTTAGCTGCAAAAACAGATGAGGCTTGACCAAAGAAAAACCCTACAGTTGTGAGAATGAATGATGCTTAGAGCCTGTGCTCTGAAGAGCTGCTAGAAATATCTCTTTAATACTTACATTTATTATGGCCTGCTGTTTCTAATAGACCTCTGTTCTCCTTGTCCAGCAGTTAAAGAGTTAAATAAACCCTTTTCACTTTAATTGGAAGTTTTAATTTCAGTTTAATTGGAAGGTTCCAGGGCTTGACTCTAAACTTGAGTGGCCCTTCAATGATGCCTTTTTTTCATGGGAGAATTTCTCTGTGACTGGACAGATAATATTGTCTGTATCTTAACATTCTGAGCAAACACAGAATTGATCATTATTTTCTAAATTGCATCATCCTGGTATATTCAGAATGATTAATTGGGTTCTGAGGTATCTGGTTTTTATTTAAAATGCTTTGAATTCCATTATTTCTCTTCTCCATAGTTTTTGTACTTCTCAGAGTCTACATACTTTGAAAGTATGTCATTACCCATGTAAGTAAAATCTCTAGGCTTCTTTTCTCTCCCAGGTAAATTCCACTTTCATTTTCGTGGTTAAAAAAAGAGAGAGCAAAACTTGTCTTTATTTTAGGACACCTGATGGAAACTCATTCTACAATTTCTTCTTTAAAATGTATTTGAAAAGATACTTCATGGGTTGAAAAAAAAATTGAAATGGCAGCATCTCTTTGCACTAAGCAAGCAGTCAAAAGAAAAATCTTCGGCTGTTGCAATTATGCCAGCATTTCCATTAAGGCAGGAATAACTTCATTTGCGCGAATGCCAAGCCTTCTGTCAAACTGTGCTGTTAATGTTACTTAATAAAATGTTATTGCTTTGAAATGGTGTGGTGAAAATTGGCACGCCTGGGACGGCCTTCTTCCTTAAAATGTGTCTTCTGTAGGTTTTTGTTTTTTAAAAAAATACCTGTACACTGGAATGCTTAATGAAAATAGCAATAGCAGTTAGACTTATATGCCGCTTCACAGTGCTTTACAGCCCTCTCTAAGTGGTTTATAGAGTCAGCTTATTGCCCCCAACAATCTGGGTCCTCATTTTACCCACCTCGGAAGGATGGAAGGCTGAGTCAATGGCAAGAGCAATGGCACTTAGACTTATATACCGCTTCACAGTGCTTTACAGCCCTCTTAAGCGGAGTCAGTATATTGCCCCCAACAATGCCACTTTACAGTGCTTTTCCAGCCCTCTCTAAGCGGTTTACAGAGTCAGCCTGTTGCCCCCAACAATCTGGGTCCTCATTTAACCCACCTCGGAAGGATGGAAGGCTGAGTCAATGGCAACAGCAATGGCACTTAGACTTATATACCGCTTCACAGTGCTTCACAGCCCTCTTAAGCGGAGTCAGTATATTGCCTCCAGCAATCTGGGTCCTCATTTTACCGACCTCGGAAGGATGGAAGGCTGAGTCAACCTTGAGTCGCTCAGCATACCTCTTCGCTAGCTCATAGTGAAAAAGGTTCACTATATAAATATAAGTAAATTGATGTTATCCATAAGATTGTTTTATATGTAATAAGATGTTATGTAATAAATGTACAGGTAGTCCTCCACTTACAACAGTTCATTTAGTGACCGTTCAAAGTTACAACAGCACTGAAAAAAATTGACTTATGAATGATTTTCACACTTACCGTTATAGCATCCCCATAGTTACGTGATCAAAATTGAGATGCTTGGCAACTGACTCATATTTGTGACAGTTGCAGTCTCCCGGGGTCATGCGATCCCCTTTTGCGACCTTCTGACAAGCCAAGTCAATGGGGAAGCCAGATTTACTTGACAACCGTGTTACTAGCTTCACAACTGCAGTGATTCACTTGACAACTGTAGCAAGAAAGGTTGTAAAATGGGGCAAAACTCACTTAACAGATGTTTCACTTAGCAACAGAAATTTTGGGCTCAATTGTGGTCATAAGTTGAAGACTACCTGTAATCATACAATCAATATAAAATTTATATAAATTATTTTATATAAAATCCTCCACTAGTATATAATTTTCTGCACAAATATGCCAACAAACAACCTAGGAGCTATTCTCTGATCAGTGTAGATTCTAATTAATCGTTTAAGTTAATGACATTTACTTTCAGTATGCTAAAGAATGTGATTGCTGATACTTATGCTCTGCTCCAAGTTCCTTGAATATGTGAAATCTCCAGTAGCGATATTTAAATTCTTTCCCCCATTTACACTATTATTGAGCCTTTAGTCAGCCTTTTGGGGGAGAAAGCTACAGCTAATAATTTTAGTGGATGATTTATTAATACAAGAACAGTCATCTTCAAGTATAATTGAATGACCTTATGCATTCTGTTATAGAATGCATTCAGCTTCTGCATATTGCAACATTTGAATGCAGCTAAACTTTGCATTCTAGAGTTGTCCCCTGATTTAGTAATGTAGGGCTAAATGTTGTTTTATTGTCTGCTTGTTTTATATATTTAATGTGCTAACTAACCATTTGGTGATTATATTGCAAAAAAAAATGAATTCTGCTTTGAGGAGTGGGGATAAGGGATGCAGAAAATATTTGGCTCCCATTTGAGAGTGAACTACTATAACTTAATTTGTTTTCAGATTCAGTTTTTGCTAGATTTGAAGAGCAACCTTGGTTCAAATATCCAAATTACAGAAAGATTCATGCAAAACTGTATGCTAGGAAAAGATGCCTACATCAGCAACAGGGTTTTTCTCTTCTTCTAGATTTTAAAAAATAACACAGTGCAGAAATAGAGAACAACCAAAGCATCAAACACACGAAAAATAAAATAATTGGCTGTAGAATAATTTTTGCACATTGAGTTTGGGACGGCCTCAGTTTCAACTGTGGTTGGAGCAGACATAATGGATACAGTTTGTTCATTCCCATTTACCTGGTAAATGGTCAAATTATGTATTTTTCTTAACCGGTTTTTGCCATAGTTGGCAACTTCACCTTGAACATAGTGTACAATAAAGGGCTTTGGCTATGCTCAACGGAAAGCAAATTCTTAACTTGGAAATCCTTAACTTGATTGTGACCAGAGCTGCTTGAAACCCTTTGCCACCATGTGGCATTCTTTTTCTTAGATTTTTTTTCCAGCGTAATAAAATATACAAAACAAATGTAGGAAGTTAGCACCCACCCCTCTCCTAGAAAAATGAAATATCCTAGGAAAAATTAAAAAGGCAGAATGTTATATAGAATATCCCTAGAGAAATTGAGAAACATGCTTTTAGAAAGGAAACAGACTCACTCTTAGTAGCCCCCACCTTTGTCAATGGGCCATCAAGGAATGGCCCAGCTCACTCATCCCCCCCCTTTGTTAATAGCCTGGAGCAGTCTATTCTACATAACAAAGATCTCCTTCAGACAGAGCCATATTAGGAATTGCCCAAAGCCCTTTCATTACACCACATGGGACCTGGGAAGATTACATCAGCCAAGCCTGGGACTCAGGACAGCCCACAAGAGTTGCCCCAGCATTCCCCTGGGAGTCTGACAGCCAATCGGAGTGCATTACATACACAGGAACAGGAAACTAAGAGGTGGGGCCCAAAAGAGGTCATAAAACCAAGAGACTCAGCATCTTTTCTCTCCTTTTCTCTTCACCCAACATCTGGAAGCATGTGATCCACCTTTTCTGTTCAGGAGCCCATGCCATGTGCTCCTGTCCACCATTAAACCTTCTTTCCAAGCAACTTCCAGAAATCCAGTGTCTTTTTCCCCACTTGGAACTGAACCCAGAGGGATATTCCTTACAACACAAACAAAAGCAAAGACAGAAAATAAGAAATAGAGAAAAAAGATGTTATTTAAAAGGGGGGGGGAACCCCATACAATCATGCTTTCCATCCTTCTTTCTATCAAATAAATATCATCTTAAACCTTTCCCCAACTTCTTTATCCATATACAGATTCCCGTTTTCGGGGGGGGGAAAAAAAGTCTATCCTTTTTTTTTTTTGACCAAATCAGCTTCATCATTTCTGCAAGCTCAGTTAATTTTTACAAATGTGACATTCCTAACATGGTAACAAATGTATTGCATTTAATATATTTATTTATCATCTTATTCTGTATTTTTTTCAAGAGGGCATTAAATGTGAAGGAGAATTTAGATCTGCAGTATGTCCTACACTGAACCAGGCGCTCTTTTGGCGATAACTGCCTATGTTTATCTGTACTATGCTGGGTATATACAGAAGAGTTTCATACAAGGAAAATAATCTTGTTTCCATGGAGACTTTGAACTGTTCTTCTGCAAATTCTGTTGCAATCATTCTGTTTGACTAATTTTACTTCAGATTTCCCTTATTTATAGTGTTTTGTTTAATTGTTTGATTTGTTTATAATTGCTAAGATTTAAATTATACTGTATAACACTTGAGTGTCTAACGTTGATTTCCAAATGATTATTAAAAAAAATTTACTGAAGAATTTTCAAGTTATCATTGTATATAGATGCACTTGTGGGTTGGAAGCAAAGAGGTTGAATTGAAATATCAATGCATTATGATGTATGTATTTATTTATTTAATGACTAACAGAGTCTAAAGGAACTCACCTATATATTGAGAAAGCTAGAGAGGTGGATCTAATCAGAATATTGGCTAGACTTGTAGTGAAGTATGCATAGTTATTAGTGGTCTTATGTATTCATGTTTTGGTAAGTGCCAGCCTCTGATCCCAATTCAATTCTAATTTTATTTGTAGAAATGAGAAGCTGGCATTCTTTTTATTAACCAGAAAGGATCTATACAAGTCCCTTATGCATTCTTAGAAAATTGACCATGGATGCATGGCTGCCACCCAAAACTGTAGAATAAGGATCTGGCAATATCTCTCTGATTCAGAAACTCATTGTTTTGGAAATTCCAGAGCATTATGTTTCCCATATGGACCATATGCCGAACTTGGACTGGGAAGGGAAATGGATCATTTAAGAACCACTTTTAGTTCTGAGGATTTATTTCCAGAAATTGCGAAACAGAACAATGCACGGTAGTTAGTGAATAATGGGGTTCTCCAGAAAGTTTTGGGTTTTTGGTTGGTGCATTTGGTACATCCCTATTTCTGAAATGTGTCCTTCCTCCCCTTTGCAAATCAAGTTAAGAGAAGCTGTAGGGCTAAAGAGCCTCCAAGAGGTAGCAGTGGAAACGAATTGATGAATCGGTATTTTGTAACAAGCTACAATTCCACATTCTTTCCCATCAACACACAGAACATCTGAATGTAGGCATCAGCCAGGGGTCTAACCCTGAGTTAAAGAATACCTAGGACTTCCACATAAGCTAATTTAAGCTTTCTGCTGTTAAATATAATGTATTTCCTCTGAAAAATACTTTTCGCTGTTGGTGTTCTGTACTTCTTATTGCTCAACAAATAAATAAACCACTTTATGTGGTTGGAGACTTGGTCAGTGATGATGAGTTATCGTGGGCTTAGAGTTTTATTCTGGAATTGATTCTCCTGGAGGAGCCTTACTTATTAATATGCATTGATTGTGATGTCATTTTATGGCTGATGACAAATTATTGTCTCGTCTGCCTTCAGTCAACGAAATAGGCCGTCTACAAACAACTAATAACTAAAATTCCAGGTGACTTCAGGGCATTGCTGTCAATCTACAAAATGACCTATTTATAATATAAAGTACTAAGATTGATGCTTCAGTTTAATTAATTTGTTGCTAGTGATCTATATCTTGCTTGTAGAAGCCCAAACATGTCTGAAAATCTCTTCAGCTCCCAAAATTACTGACTTACAGTTTTTACAGAAAAGAGTTGTTTGTTTTGCCAGTGAGAAGTTTTGCAGTCAGTTAGCTTATTAAACAAGCTTCTTCGAAGAACAAGACATCTCAACTCAACCAGCAGCTACTCAATTGTAGCCTCATAGTGTTTACCTCATGGATGATTGTATGATTTTAATCAAATATCTGTCCATAAATTCATTTGGTATTTATTGATGCTCATTCTGGGAAGCCTTAGAAAAGACAATAAAAAATGAACGAGCGATTAAAGGATTGTCACTGTTGCTTCAGTTTTGGAATGGCTTCATAAAGAGATGTTCATTTTGATCTTGCTATTTATACCCACTTTGGAAAACATTTGTCTTGTGTTTCCTGTTTCACTTTAAATTGTTCTGGCAAAGCTTGATGGTAACTCCATTGGGATAAAAATAGCATTAGCTAATTTGTAGGTGATGACCTTGGTTAGAAGAAAGTAATTATTTCTAAGTTTGTAAAAAAAAAAAAGCTCTCTGAAGAGAAATAGCTATATTGCAAGATGTGTGTAAAACTGCAATTCCTTTTCAACATTCCTTGTATCAGTCCCAAGGCTTTCCAGTACATTCAGATAATACATACTTTATCTTAATGTGCTAAAAAGCTTGAAACCAGAATAGCTAATGTAGATTTAAAAAGAGATTTAAGATAACGCTAGATTTAAATTTGTCCTACCAATCCGAAAATATCTGTTATAGTTTATTGGGGGGGGGAACTCTATGGAGAATAATTACTTTAGTTTTTCTAGATAAAATAATGGTTAAAGCTGACCTTTAGAAAAGTAACTCTTTATGAATGGGCTTAAATGTAAATATACAATTTATTATAGTGATTCCATACAATACCGATTTATTATATTAGTAGCTGAATTAAAATATGAACCCAGAACATAGGTGTAATTGTTTCTTGCTTACTGAAAGATTAAGGAGCCTTTTACTATGATTTTTTTTACATAACTCAAAAGCATATAAAGCAGTGGTTCCCAAACTTTTTCAGTCCACCGCCCCCTTGGTGCTACAAACTCATCCTCAGTGCCCCCCACCCCCTTCAGGTGGGCGTGGCTTGGTGGTCAGGTGACCGGTGGGCATGGCCAACTTGTAAAATGTGGTGAAACTCACTTAACAACGCTCTTGCTTAGCAACCAAAATTTTGGGCTCAATTGTGGCCATAAGTCTTTCTTTCTTTCTTTCTTTCTTTCTTTCTTTCTTTCTTTCTTTCTTTCTTTCTTTCTTTCTTTCTTTCTCTCTCTCTCTCTCTCTCTTTCTTTTTCTTTCTTCCTTCCCTCCCTTCCACCTTTCCAACTTACCTACCTTACCTACCTTACCTACCTTACCTACCTTACCTACCTTACCTACCTAC
>QLTV01012196.1:337450-375863 GCA_003457575.1 Thermophis baileyi
TTCTATCTATCTATCTATCTATCTATCTATCTTTTTTCTTTTCATCTTATTTATTTATTTTCCTACTTTTCTTCCTTCCCAACTTCTTTCTTTTTTTCTTTCTTTCTTTCTGTCTGTCTTTCTTCCTTCCTACCATCTTTCTTTCTGTCTGTCTTTCTTCCTTCCTACCATCTTTCTTTCTTTCTTTCTTTCTTTCTTTCTTTCTTTCTTTCTTTCTTTCTTTCTTCTTTCTTCTTTCTCTTTCTGTCTTCCTTCCTTCCTTCCTGCCTGCCTGCCTGCCTGCCTGCCATCTTTCTTTCTTTCTTTCCTTTCTTTCTGTCTGTCTTTCTTCCTTCCTAACATCTTTCTTTCTTTCACGGCGGGAGAGCCGGCGCTAGGCTTACGTTCCTGGCGAGGCTCGGAGACCGCCCAGCACGCCCATTTGCCAGCTCTCCACTTTCTGCCTGCCCCGCCAAGGCCGTCAGCCCGGAGCCCGGTGGACCCTGAGGCCGGCGGAGCTCCATAGGTGCGCGCCCCAACGCGCCCCAAAGGTCCTGGAGCCAAAGCCGGGAAGGCGAGAGGGGCGGCGGCGGCAGCAACCGCGCTCCGGCAGCGTTACGTCCCGTGTCATGTGCCGTCCGGGAGCGCGGTCTCCGGGCTGGCAGGGGCCTTCCTCGCCCGGAGACCACGCTCCTGGCCGGCACATGACAGGGGACGCGACGCTGCCGGAGCGCGGTTGTTGCCGCCGTCGCCCCTCTCACGGCTTTGGCTCCGGGACCTTTGGGGTGCGTTGGGGCACGCACCTATGGCGCTCCACCAGCGTCAGGGTTCACCAGGCTCCGGGCTGACGGGGGCCTTGGCGGGGCAGGCAGAAAGTGGAGAGGCGGCGGATGGGCGTGTCGGGCGGTCTCCGAGCTTCGCCAGTAAGGTAAGCCTAGTGCTGGCTCTCCCGCTGTGAGCTGGCGAGGGCCCACGTGCTCCCGCCCGCCCCTCGCTCCGGCCGTCTCCTGGGAAGTTTGTGGGAAGTGGCGGTGGGCGGAGCTGGGCAGGGCGGAGCCGCCAGTGCAGCAGCGCCCGGCGAGGAAGGCTAGGCGGGGAGGCACGGCCGATTGTCTCGTTGTCCCGTGAGGCGGATGGGCTGGAAGAAGCGCGGTTGAGCGGGTCCGGGGCAGCGCAGCCTATTGTGCCTTCTCTTGCCCCGTTCTCCATCCCAGAGGGCCACGCATCCCCCCTGCCAATCCTCTGTAAAACCGCCCGCCCCGTTTCTGCAAAGGCAGAGCCCTGCAGGGTGATCTGAAGAGGGATGCTGTAGAAAAGGCCGCCTTCCACCCGTGCCTCCCGTGCCAGCTCTGCGGGACTTGGGCCTCTGAAGAAGCTCACTGACTTACAACTCAGCGCCGCGGTCTGAGTTCCCAGAGTGGCGCCAGCGGTCGGCTGGGCTGATCCGCAAAGAGAGCAGGCAGGTGGCCGGTTGAGAAGCCAGTGGGCTGCTTTGGAGCCACAAAGCGCCGTGGAGCCGGCATGGGTAGAAGGCAGGAAAAGCGTGGCGGGAAAAGCGGCGAGCGGCCGATTGTGTGGACATGGGCAGCGGGGGCGCAGGGACAGGACCGGTTTGGTGAAGTGGCCAGCCAGCTGTCGCTACCGGTATGGCGAACCACCTGCCGCCCCCCTTGCCTCTGAGCGCCCCCCCCTTCCTGCCTTCCACGTGGCCTCTTAGCGCCCCCTACCGCCCCCTTTCCTCTTAGCGCCCCCTGCCCCCCTTTCCTCTTAGCGCCCCCCTAAGTCATCCCCCCCCCCAGGGGGCGGTACCGCCCACTTTGGGAACCACTGATATAAAGACTTGCATCAAAGTTTACTTTAATAATTTCTATGTCTTTGATGATGGGACATTAAAATCTAGAAAATTCAATGGAAATTTTTTTTTAAGTGTTTCCCTTCTTCCCTTCCCTTCTTAAAGCATGATAAGAACCCAAGTCTCTGTTACATTACCAAATTGTTATTTTTATCTGTTGAAGATAGGCAAAGCAGATATGTTACTTAAAATCAACACTATATGCATATCTCTTGCAATTAAATATCTGAGCCAACAAATGCTTTCCTTAAAAATGAACTTGTAAAAATAATCATCTGGAGTAATTGTCTCAGCATTACACTGATCCTGCCAAATTTGATAGAGGTCCCTGGGGTATTTGTTTTTTTTACTGCAGTTGCCAGGAAGACTTTTATTTAGGTCTATTTCTAACTTTTCAACAGTAACAGTTCTTCTTCTGAAGCTCGTAGTGAAGTAATGGGAAAGCGAAGTTGATTTATGTACCAAAAGTGTTTTTGATGAGTAAGAAATCACCCTACGGTATACAAAAGAGAGTTTTTGCACTGATTCATCCCTTTAGGGTAGAAAGATGAGATCATCTCAGACACATACGGTATACTTGGTCAACATATGTTGTTCATGTTACTAAAGGGGAGAATGGGTTCAAAATATATGACATGCATATTCTATATAGATCTATGAGGGCATTGTTCACGGTGATGTATGACCATACCTGTCATGATAACCATAATTAAAGCAAATTCATATTTTATAAATGCAGTATTTGAAATCCAAATTAATGCTCAGTGGAAAAATCTCTTGAATTCGTAAATTTTGAGGGTCTGGGGATATTTTGTACTATAAAAGTTGCCCATCTCTCTCTCTCTCTCTGTGTGTATAATTAGTTACTCTCAATTATTTGTAGTCTGATGGACTTCATTTACTCATTATTGACCATCTGTTAAATTCTGAGTTGTTATGAGCCTGAGTCACTTTTTTTTTTGTTATCCAAATTTTAATTTGCCTCTACTTTTTCCAAGTACAGGTAGTCCTTGACGTATGGCCACGATTGAGCCCCAAATTTCTGTCACTAAATGAAACATTTGTTAAGTGAGTTTTGCCCCATTTTACGACCTTTCTTGCCAGTGTTGTTAAGTGAATGATAGCAGTTGTTAAGTTAGTAACACAGTTGTTAAATAAATCTGGCTTCCCCATTGACTTTGCTTATCAGAAGGTCGGAAAAGGGGATCACATGATCCCGGGACACTGCAACCGTCATAAATATGAGACGGTTGTAAAGCATCCAAATGTAAATCACGTGACCAGGGGGGTGCTGCAACGGTCGTAAGTGTGAAAAACGGTCATCAGTCACTTTTTTCAGTGCCGTTGTAACTTTGAACGGTCACTAAACGAACTGTTGTAGGTCGAGGACTACCTGTATTAAGTTCTTCCCCAATGACTCTTGATTTCACAAGAGATCTGGAGGGCCCCGAGCCTGTTAACCTATTGGAAAGCTTTGAAAACCATTTTTTTCCCTCAGGTATTTGGGGCCAGGCTGTTAATGGAACCTAACATGTTTGGGATTCTGATTGTGATACAGTTTTAAGTGCCTGGTTTCCATTGAAGGACTGAAAAACAGACAAAAAGGGGAAAGTGTGAGGAACCAAGTCAAAATAACCCTGCCTTGATTCTGTTTGATATAAGAGGGGCAAAGGGAAACTCTAGCAGGCTTTCAAGTTTCTGTTATTGTACCCAGAACAATAAAGAAGTATTTTTGTGATTCTTGTGCTGTCTTTTTCCTGCTCTGGTTTATCTTGAAGAGCCGACAGTAATATTATTTTCTGAGATACCCATAGTGTTCTCAGGAGTTTTCTCCAACATCAAAGTTCAAAAGCATCAATACTTTTCTCTCCAGCTCTCCAAAGACCATAAAATTTAGTATAAATTTACATAATTTATACTAATTATAACTGGATTGATTAACTTGTACGGAGAAGAAACCATGGATTTAGTAAAGGGATTGGATCAACGTGTAGCATATTATATCCCAAAGTGGCAATAAAAATTAGCTGGCAGTAGAGTAAAAAAATCATTTCCTTTTCTCTCAAAAATTGGTTTTGGTTGTGCCACAATAATAATGAATTCCAGGGACCAATTAAGGAAAACTGTTTTCGCTGATTGGATGGCTTATTTTGGAAGCTGCTTTTGATTACTAACTGAAAAGATTAAAAGGATGCTTACACTGAAAATAAGAGATTAAAAAGCCCAAAGAGGGGGAGGAGGTGCTTCTCTGGAGTGATTTAATGAGGATAAGTGCTGCAGCACAAAGAAAGTATTAGAATTTTTCTGCTTAAGAAATGTCATACAAAATTTAAAAAAAAGAATAGAGGCACCATGATAGAAGAGAGTTGCAAATCATTTTACGTTGCTTAGATGTCATTCAAATGTTGGAATTGCCTATTAATTCCTGGTCAGAAAGATAGATTTTCAGCTAAATTAAATAATACCTTCCTCATCTTTATTATTTACTTAATTTATACCTCAGCTTTCAATAAGGTGCTCAAGATTGTGTGTGTGTGTGTGTGTGTGTAAATAAATACATAGATATAGATATACATATAGAGATGGATGGATGGAGAGAGAGAGAGAATGAATATATCCCCTCATTCTATTATTCCCCACAATAAATCTGTAAGATAGATTGGTTATTGAGAGAGATGTCTATGGAGATTCTTCATCGTCCAGGTCATGGTTGTCCCAAAGGTGCTTTTCCAAAAGACAACTGGACTTCCTTGGTTTTTTTCCCTCGAAGACTGAAGAAGCTTCTTGGATGGGAAGCAAAACCTTTTCAAGGGGAAAAAAAAAAACCCAAGAAAGTCCAGTTGCCTTTTGGAAAAGCACCTTTGGATCATTGAGGGAGAGCAACCTGCCCAAATTTACCCAGGGAGCTTATGTGGCTGAGCTTAAGGGCTTCCCACTCCTTCCCCAGTACAGCATCACAGCTCTCTCCTTTTATTTCTCTAAATCTCCTTTTCCCACCTGTTCCCGTGGCTTGCAGTTTGTTCCTTTGCCTCCTCTGCAGTTGTTGGTCCCGTCTTATCCATAAGCTCCAGTGCCTCCTTTATTTCCCTTAATTTTTTTGCTTCTTCCATATTTTCTTTCCTAGGTGGACTGTATCCTTTCTCCCCAACTTTATGTTTTGCTTGGCTAAAGCCTGGATGCGTGGGGTCCTTGGTGCTCTCTGAGCTTGGTTGTTTTCTTGCGGACATTTCATTACCTGACTAGGTAACATCATCAGTGCTAGAAGGGAGTGGTGTTTGTTCTCTGTTGATATATAAGTGGCTTGCCCTCTCGGTGTTGGTGGGCATGTTCTTGATGGTTGTTCGTTTAGGCTATTTGTTTGTTTGAATTGGTGGTTCCTTGATTGGGTGGTTGGTAGTTCCTTGGATTTATAGGGGTATAGAATGGCTGTTGGGAAAAAAAAAAAAGGTCAGTGCTTGTACAATGAGCAAACCTCTGGGGTGTGACATATTTTGTCTTTCGAGGTATTTCTAAGTTATATCACTTGAGTCCATTATCCATACTGGAGCAATAACAGCAGTTGTTTTGTTCTGTCTCTGTATAACCTTATGAATGTTTTTTGTTACACAAGGGACATTGACATGAACGAGGGTTGTGCAGGAGCAAAACTGTTTGTTGTTCTTGGGGGTCTCTACATGTGCCTATATATTTCCTACTGACTGTTGAGGTGTGTTGCTTGAGTGGGATGGTTGTCTACTCTCCTGGGAGGTTTGTAAAAAAAAAGAACTGGTTTTGCACAAAAGTGGTGAAGACTTTCTTCCCATGTTGCTTTAAACAAGGCTGCGTGTGTGTGTGTGTCTGTGTGTGCATGTACGGCTTCTTTCATTCTTTTTTGAGATCATTCCAGATGCTCAGGCATTTTCTTTCCCCTGGTCAAGGCCAGCTAAATAGGCCAGGGAAAAAGTGACCGGTAGATAGGTAAACACACAACCTGTTAATACTCTATAATTGGCTAATCAGAGCTCACAGATCTGTGTTTAAATATAGTTTTTAACTTATAACTGTTTTAGCTTATGTACAACCCTCTTTTCTATTAGAACATTAATATTGGAGTCATCAGTACTAGAAATCGAAGAAAGAACGCAACACACCAGGTAGCCGAAAGTGTTTCCAAAAAAACCTTCCCAAAGAAGAGACCCCAGTAGGAGTTTGTCATCTTAGGTGCAGCTTGGCCAAATGTTGCTCCTTCTGCAACGGCTGGGATTTATTTTTAACTGCTTGACTCAGTCTTTGTCAGATGATTCTGACCATCAAACTGCATATTTAATGCAAAGCAACCGGGAGAAGAACCACGGTGGCTGAAAAGGGGAGGGATCTGGAGCAGTTGCCTGGGAAAGGAAGGTGGGGTTTGGGAGCTCAAGCCTTCCTCCCTCTCCGAGTGCTTTTAGTCATTTGAATATACTTTTCCGGTCAAGCTGGGAAGCAAAGGGTAATGGCTGCTTTCAGATGCTCTAAAGACATAATTGCTCAATTATTGCCAAAGTGACTGAAAGGAGCAGCATAACACCGCTGGCTGGTTGGCTGGCTTGTAGATTGGTTTCTTTCCCTCGCTAGATGCTGCCTTTCTGAAGGAATCTCATCATGATCGATAGCTCCAAGAAGCAGCAGCAGCAGCAGCAGCAGCAGAGTTTCCCAGGGATTTTACCTTTTGAAGATATCGAATCCTTAAAGGGAAAGGAATGCCTTGACCCAGACATCCCGAAGTGTCTTAAGGAAGGTCAGTTCTGGGGGACGAGGAAGAAAAATACTCAGCATTAAATACTGCTTTATTTTGAGGGGAGGCGCGTATCGATAAGCGGTTATGGAATTAATCTGTGCAAACCAGTAGTTATAAATGTGAAGAGGGGGGTGGAGGCATGGCTGTTCTCCAATTTCAATTCTTGAAGCACAATTAATCTTTTAATGATGTACTTGCAGTAGTTTTCTGTTCGGTTTTACAGCCGAGACCATCCAGAGCAAATAGAACTTGAAGAATTTTTGTGGTATTGTGACTGTTGATTTCCATTATAGCATCTCCTGTTTTGATATAGCTTAGTGTATTATGCAGTTAAATTTTGTGAAACTTGGAGCCTTCTTATGTTAAACGATTACAATAAAAATTTACCAAGTAGGAAGATCTATAAATATTCAGTGATGCCATCTGAGCTAATGCGAGCTGATGTGCAGTAGTTTCAGGAGTAGGAACATGTATTTTCATTCCCCGAATCATCATGTGCATGCGTTATATTTTACAAGCTAAAGCATTTTTAGACGGTGGCAGAAATTCTTTTATCTGTCAAGTATTGCTCTTCAGTATTGAATGCGAACTACCTTGGTCTTCCATTTGTAGTGCAAAGTTCTGTTATACCTTTCCCCCCTCCTCATATTTCCTCCAACAGCTATATACAGCTTCCTTTACAAATCTCAATCTAGTTTTCCTTTTTGGAAAGGGCTGTGAAGTATTTGGTAGCGAGCCAGAGAACACTGTTTGTTTCCTTTGATATACAATTGGCACTTCCTTCAAACCAGATAATGTTTTTTTCCTTTCCTTCTGAACCATACAAATATAGAGAATAACTCTGGTAAACATTGAGCAAACGGCAGCTGTACTGTGGTCCATACTAGGCAGAAATATATATCTTAATGTTAAAATTTTGCAATTGCATCCATTCCAATACTGAAAGTTGTCTTATATTTTTCATTGTCATCTTCCTTAAAGATCAACATTTTTCTCGTATGAGCGGAAAGCAATACAAAAACAGGATGTCTGGAATATCCATAATTTAGTTCAAGACAATAGCTCTGCCTTACCATAGAAAGACATAATACTGTAGTTAATAAAAATATCAAGAGGAAACCTGCACTGGGAAAGTTGGAAGTAGTTTTTACTGGTTTTAAGACTTATCTTACTGTTACCTTATATCTCTTCCTTATTATTACAATGGGGTATTTACTGGTATTCCTAAAATTTTCCTGCTAGAAAACCCAATGGACAGAGAAATTATTTGATTCGTCTCAAAATTTTCTCCTTTTCTGTGACTACTGATTATAGATAGATTGTGGAGATGATCAGAGATGCCTGATATCATGTCAATTTAATTAAATTGCAGCTGTCTTTTCTTCCTGTCTGTCTGTTCTTGATCATCACCATAGTATCCCATTCTTTGTCCAAAGAGTTCAGAGTAGTATATTTTTCATGCAGTAGGTTAGACTGAGATGGGCTGATTGACCAAAAGTCACTCATTGAGCTTCAAAATTGACCAAAACTTAATGCTGTGATATGGTATGTTAACACCCAACATAACAAGAGCAAATAACAGAGCAACAGAAATGAATGTGTTTCTCCCTTCAAACCATGAATGCTAGTTGACTGTGACAGTTCTTGTTTCAGGCTAAGTGGCAGGCTCTTCTTGGAAGACTTGCTGAGTAGCTATAGTAGCTTTCTGTCTTTGAGGCAAAATTGAACATGTTGGCATTCGCACATAATTTTTTTTATTGTTTTGGGAGGTATGCAAAGATTAATGCATGTGTTGTTCTACTAAGAGAGAATTTCCTTCTCTAGATGCCATTTCTCTACCATCTTCTTTGTAGGATTCAGACAGCCCATCTCAGGATGTCATGACTTTACTCACACATTATGTGAAATCAGGTTTGTTTGAGTTTGTTTTATTGAAAAAAAAAATAACCCATAACTGGCTCGGCTCACGCAAGAGAAGATGGCAATAAAACACAGGGAATAGGTTCATGCAATGCGCTGAACCAAAATCAGTAATTGTACAGCTTAGTGCTGTGTGTAACTGTAGTCACTGCTTTTCATAGTTAGATAATTTTAATCTCTTATTAACTATCTTACAACTGTTTTTAAAGGATTGTGTTAGTCATACTTCAATGCAAGGACAGCTAATCTGCAGCTTCCATGCACTTCCATGTGTTTGCTTTGATTCTTAAAATTGTGTGTGTGTGTGTGTGTGTGTGTGTGTGTGAGAGAGAGAGAATTCTTGTTGCAAAACAGCAACAAGATTCTGGAGCCACAAAATCTAAGAAAAAAAAGATTCAAACGATTGTCGCATTTCGTATTTTGTATCCATTTGGAGCTGAGTATTTCTTAATAGCTCATGTCAGGATTGTGTTCATTTAAATATTTTTTTGCAACAATTCTGCTTTGAGAGTAACAAAATCAATCCAACCTATCAGTCTTCTGTGGCTTGTCATTTACTTCAATTGTGTAAACGTTTAGCAGATTTCTTCCAGTACCTTTGTAACACAGTTCCATTGTGGTCCCTTAGCTTTGGCAACGAGTTACCCACTGCATATTCCTCCCCTACTTTTACAACATTTCATCTTCCTTTTCTTTTACGCACCAGAGTAGAATAGCTAACATTTAATAAAGGATTTATGCACTTTTATCATTCTTTGCAGTACATATAAGGCATTTTTTTAAAAAAATCTGTGGCTAAAAAAATTGGAAAATAATTCTATTTACATATTTTATAATGGGGCTAATAACGGAGTGCAGAATAGGAGTGCAGAATAGTAGGCGGAGAGTTTTCTGAATTTCTTTGCTGCCGTTTCATGGTCAGCTGGATGCAAGGCAGCCCCAAAAGGCTTGTTCTCGATTCCCACTGTTTGTCCTGCTGCTGAAACATTTGAATCTGTTTCAAGCTTGTTTTGGACAAATCATGAAGCACCGAATCAGGGCAAACTTCATTCATTCTATAGAATTTCAGCCAACCCCGAATAAGTTGATGGAACCTTTAGAGTTCAATGTTTTGTTTTGAGCTTGAAAGAAAACACTCTAGTTATCCCAAAGGTGCTTTTTCAACAGTCTTCTCTGACTCTGCATCAGAATTTCACAACTTATTCTGTATCCAATATAATTTGGTTATTTAAAAAAAACAGCAACTATTGGCTTAAGAGAAGAACATATTCATTCTTCATTCAACTGCCAGAAAGCTGGGAGCAAAGAATGGTATCTTATCAGATATGTTTGTCACACAGTATGTAGTAACTAGAGTTATGTCTATGGAGATTTTCGGCCATCCGGGTCATGGCTGTCCCAAAGGTGCTTTTTCAAACTGGACTTTTCTTTGTTTTTCCTTGAAGACGTTCTTGGATGAGAAGTGAAATGTCTTCAAGGAAAAAAACAAAGAAAAGTCCAGTTTGAAAACGCACCTTTGGGACAGCCATGACCCGGATGGCTGAGAATCTCCATCATTCTAGTTACTACATACTGTGTGACAAACATATCTGATAAGATACCATTCTTTGCTCCCAGCTTTCTGGCAGTTGAATGAAGAATGAATATGTTCTTCTCTTAAACCAATAGTTTTTTTTAAAAAAACACCAAATTATATTGGATACAGAATAAGTTGTGAAATTCTGATGCAGTCAGAGAATTATAGACTTAACAAAAAAAAGTTATGTGCTTGGGAAAGTAGAAACAGTGGGGGGAAAAAATTCAAGGCAACTCTGTCTTTACTGGGTTAGCTATTAATTGAAGTAGAGAGGAAGTTTGAGAGGTTTTCAGGATTCTGTTGCAATCCGTCTTTCCACGATACCTGATAATCCCTATTTCCTGATTTTATCTACTTCAAAGGTCTGACAAGAACCATACAGTGGGAGTAATAAATTTGAGGTAAATAAAAACAAATAGTAAGGTGTTAGAATGCAAAAGCAGAATTTGTCACTTTAATTTTTTTATAATTTCAGATACATATCGAGAATAGAATGTTAATGGGCAGGTGGCCATTTTTGTCAGCCTTCTGGGCATGGTAGAAAAGAACAGACTGAGGAGGATTGGATGAAAATGTAAAAAATATAAAAAGTAGTTTCACTGTCTGGCGCCTGGGTAAATATATAAAGATGGTAATTTGCAAATGTCTTTTAAATGTTTAGATAATTTATAACTCCATCTACCAGTGTTTATACTGAATTTGTAACAGCAGCCTTTTCTCTAGCTATATGAATGACCTTTTTAAATATACCAGTAATCCAATAATTCTTTTCAATTTACTGCTATGAATATTTGCAATATTTTCTCAATAAAATTTGTTCTAATATTAAAAATGAAAGCCACTGACAACTAGGAAGAAAAGTATGTTCTAGAGTCCAAATACTGAATCTGTTTTGCTTCTGAATTAAAGATAACCCATTGCAATATTATTTTGTACATTTTAAAGTAAAAATACAAAACATACAATTCAACCCCTTGTATATTTTATTAGTATCAGAAAATCCATGATAGCAATTAAAAGACCCCTGTTTATCCAGCTTTTGAATAATATGGGCAGATGTTCCATATTCCATCTAGGTGAAGTGGATTCTAACTGAAAGCGACCGTTGTAATTCATTTTATAAATCAGAATAACCATGCCTGGTATTTTTTGAAAGTTGGTCAAGGGGATTGGATGTTCTCTTTTGAATGCTATTATTCCTTTCAACAATAGTCAAAATATTGTGTTTTTTGTGTGCAATGTAGCTGGAAAAAGATGACGGCAATTATCATAAAGATACAGTAATTGTTTGGAAAGCATTTAAAAATGATATTTCATTATATTTCAGTATAAATCTGTTGTTATATCATATGGCAGAATAAGGTGCTTTTTCGTTGCACGAATAAGTAAGTCTCTGTAATTAATCGTTCTGGGGGGAGAAAACTTAATCCCCTCAGAACGGGCTCGCAATTTGGGTGTCATCCTGGACTCACAGCTGAGATTAGATCAACACCTGACAGCAGTGGCCAGGGGGACCTTTGCACAGGTACGTCTTGTGCACCAATTGCGGCCCTATTTAGATCAGGAGGCTCTGCTCACGGTCACTCATGCCCTTATCACCTCACGGCTTGACTATTGCAATGCGCTCTACATGGGGCTACCCTTGAAGAGTGTCCGGAGACTACAACTGGTCCAGAATGCAGCTGCGCGAGCAGTCGTGGGTGTGCCAAGGTACACCCACACAAGTGCCATCCTTCGCGAGCTGCATTGGTTGCCGTGCCGGCTGGCGGGACCGCGTGGTAGGGCCTTCTCTGTAGCCACTCCGACTCTGTGGAACCGGCTTCCCCCCGAGATCCGTACTACCCCCACCTTACTGGCCTTCCGTAAAGCCGTTAAGACCTGGCTTTTCCGGTAGGCCTGGGGCCAATAGTTGCCCTGATTGGCCCATGCATGGTTGTGTGAGTGTTTTATTTTAAATATAGATGTTCTTTTTAATTGCTTTTATATGTTTTATTTTTTATGATGTAAGCCGCCCAGAGTCCTTCGGGAGTTGGGCGGCATATAAATTTTATAAAATAAATAAATAAAATAAATAAATAAATAATCTAGACGCAATAAATTGTTTGGGGGATAATGTATGTACAGTTTTTGGAATGGATAACAGAGTACCACTTCTGTCTCAGATCAGATTTGAACCTCATCCTTAGAGAAAAGTCATCTCCCCCTCCCCCCCAAAAGAATCTAGGCAAGGAAGGAAAGGCAGAGCCCCCCCAGGTGGCAGCATGTACAGATAGTCCTCGACTTACAGCCATTTGTGTAGCGATCGTTCGAAGTTACAACGGCACTGAAAAAAGTGACTTATGACCATTTTTACACTTACAGTCGTTGCAGCATCCCCATGGTCATGTGATCGAAATTCAGATGTTTGACAACTGGTTCGTATTTATGACAGCTGCAGTGTCCCGGGGTCAAGTGATTGCCTTTTGCAACCTTCTGACAAGTAAAATCAATGGGGAAGCCAGATTTATTTTATTTATTTTATTTTATAAAATTTATATGCCGCCCAACTCCCGAAGGACTCTGGTTTTCACTTGACAACCGTGTTACCGATGATTCACTTAGCAACTGTGACAAGAAAGGTCATCAAAATAAAACTCACTTAAGAATGGTCTCGCTTTGCAACAGAAATTTTGGGCTCAATTGTGATCGTAAGTCAAGGACTACCTGTATGTTCTTGTGAGGGTGGCAAAAAGGACAAAGCCTGATGGAGCCTTCTCTGACCAGAGAGTTGGAAGGTCCTGTTGTGGAGGCTGAAGTGGGGACAGCTGGCAGTTGATGGGTACAGCGGTGGAGGTTCAAACTGGAGACACTTCCATCCCTGCTGCGAGTCTTCTCAGGATGTTCTGGCAAGTAGGTTGGGCTTCAGTTGTTGGCATTGTTAGACTGAATACCAGGATGTGGATTCCTGCTTAGATTGTCCTGCTCTGGAGCTCATGTTGTGTTTGGTTTACCTGTGTGAGATATGAGATTAGATGATGTGTGTGACCTTACAGAGCGAGAAGTTCCATCTTTCATCCTTCTGGGCACTTAGTGAAGAGGGGACCTAGAGCAGGGGTCTCCAACCTTGGCAACTTTAAGACTTGTGGACTTCAATTCCCAGAATTCCTCAGCCAGCTTTGAATTCTGGGAGTTGAAGTCCACAAGTCTTAAAGTTGCCAAGGTTGGAGACCCCTGACCTAGAGAATAGGAGGGACATTAGATAGCTTGGGGAATAGTAGGGAGTAATAGAATATCAGAGTTGGAAGGGACCTTGCATAACTTCCTTATCCAACCCCCTGCTCAAGCAGAAGACCCTATACCATTTCAGACAAACTGTTGTCCAATCTCTTCTTAAAAACCTCCAGTGAGGGAGCAAAGCGATAGAACAATGTTTGGAAGGTTTATGTCCATCTGAGTGGCTTGTGTCAGATTACTGGCCTACTAGGGTTGACTGGTGGTAAGATTGTAGGGGGTTGCTGTGAGTAACCTAACACCTGGAGATGCCATTTGGGGCCTCCCAGTAGTGATGGACCAAGAAAGGAATGTCAGGAGAAGAAGGATCAACAGTCTGGTGCACGTTTCGTCTCCTGGCTTGATTGTCTCAGTTAGCAATTGAAATTTTATCTCTTGACTTGATCAAAAGGGGCACCTGAAGGAATGAATACCATTCCTTTTGATTTTCTTTATACTTTCAATTCAACTTGATGCAACTAATTGAATTGGACTGCATATCGTCACAGGGGTTCTAGGATTCTTTAATGAATGTGTTTCTGTTAATTGTCATGGAAATTATTAGCAGAAATGCTCACTCAAGCAATTGGGTAATTAGCATAACATTCCTTTAGATGTTGAAATGCAAGGAGAATCAAATAGTGAAAGGGGTACCCAAATAATTTACTTTACAAATATGAAAGGTATCATGTCTTTTATAGCACTTCAAAGTTGCTGAAGTTTGGATTAAATACTATTGAAATATCCAGATATGCAATTATGACAGATAGCTATGATGAGAGATGTATTATCATTAAAGGTGTATTATCACCCCTGGGGGGCTGTGATGTCACCACAGGGGATCCACAGAAGGCGTGAAGGAATGTTATGATTTAAATCTTGAGTTATGTCTTGGGGGTCCGTGGCAGCAAAAGGTATTTAAAGGGGGTCCATAGTGAAGAAATGGTTGAGAACCACTGTCTTAATATATTAATGCCAGAGACCTAAATCTAACATTAAATGTGTATTTTCTGATTATTTCCCCGAATACTAGTTCAAAATTGAACTACTGAAGATGGCTAACACAGGCAAAAGCATAAAGCCATAACAAAAAAGAAACAAATTAAAAGCTAACTGTATCATCTTTTCGGATAATGTTATTATATTTTAATACCACCGTACAGCAAGTCTTGTTTGGTTATCGACTGTACGTTTTATGAGATTGAAAATGTCAAGGCTCTCTGACCAATTGGAAAGAATTACAGAGGCATAATCCCTATTAAATTGACTGCAAGACATTAATTGTCACGATTTGATCAAACATTTTTATTGCTTTTCCTTGGCGAAAACAACCCGGTGTGGTGAAATGACATCATGATATTGTGTGGGGCCTGGTTCTTCCAGCGGAGTTTACCCATGGCTTAGCTCGCATTGGGTTTCTGGCAGTAGTAAATATTTTGGTAATCCATGTAACAAATAGGATTTCTGCTCAGCTAATGTCATTTGTACTTTTGGCAGCAGTTGATTTTACAATTGCTAGGGGGTTTTTTTTGTTTTGTTTTTTGTTTTTTTGCAATCGAGTCAAGATATCCAACACTTTTTATACTTTCTTGAGTCTCTACAAAGAGCACAAAACCTCCGGTGACTTTCTCATTACCTTAAACGGGGTAGATTTCACAAGGTTGTGCTGGATGCAGATGTTTGGCATTGTAACATGGTTGAACTCTTTGACATAATTGTAACTTAAATAGTTGATGTTCAAAGTTTTTAAAAAGATTAGTTACAGTTTCCTAATAATTTGTTTTTGTTCTTACTACTTGGCCTCTGCATGAGTGGACAAACTTAGAGTTACAATCTAAGCTCCATTCAAGTTATTTTCTTTGTTTCCAAAGAAAAATTAGCCCAGCAAACAAAAGGCTTTGAAAAAAATAAGGAAATGAGTCGCCTTTCCTTATATTAAAAGACTGGCTTCTGTTTAGACATTTTTTTATCCTAATTGTAGCTATAATGATGAAGTTTTTCCTTGAAAAAGCACTTTTCTTGCTGTGTCTTAATATGATGTTATAGCTGCAGATAGAAATTCTTCAGTAATGCATTCAATCCCCGTGTGTGTGTGCGTGCGTGTGTGCGTGTATGTATATGTATGTAGTATGCTCCCTCCCATATTTGGGTATACCAGGTGATTTAACAGAAACACACACACACACACACACACATATATATATATTTGTTTATTTAACAAAATTATATAGCTGCCCAACTCACATTTAGTTGACTCCAAGAGCTTACAAATTTTTTAAAAACCCATATGTAAAAAAAAGTGTTTGCTGATAGAGATATACTACCTAATTTTGAGTTGAAAAATAAATTTGTATACTTATAGGTAGGTAGATATCATGCATTTCTTATTTTTGGATAAAGGTTAGAAAGTTTAGCTTTTTCATTTCCCCCCCCCCCCAGAAGAAAATATTTTTCTTCTAAGTTTGCTTTCTTATTACTATTTACTGTTTAATCTCATTAATCTACATCATTTTTTGTGTGATGCAATAACTTGGTTGATTTGGAGGAAGTGATGGGAAACTGACTTGTAGTTGCTAGTTTCATGTCTAAGAATAATGTATTATTCAATATTTTACTTTTTTCCCACAAAGACCTTTTTCCCTTTCTACCAGCATTTAGATTTTATTTTGCTCTGCTATAAGCTAATGATTTCTGGCTATGAAAACAAGCGTAATGCTTTTTTAAAAATATAAAAGATATATTGCATATTAAAATCATTAGCCTTTAAAAATATTTATATTTTTCTGTCTGGAAAAAAGACAAAATACCATTATTGAGGATTATTTTTTAATATATTTAGCAGCAAGATTACTTGTTTTATTAATTAGATGCTTTTGTTTTTAATACCTTAATATTCCTTTGATTTTAATGTACAATGCTCTCAGGAAGAGAATAAAGGTATTGTACATAGATTCTCAGTTCAAAGTATTTTAAAATCATTGCTGAGAGAGAGATAAAGATTAGCTTACAAAATTCTATTTTCCTATTGTAAATCAGATCCAGGGGTAAACATGAACATATAATTGGAAACAGATAAAAAGTAGATTGCACAGCAAATAAAACTCTCCCTTCTGTTGATCTTCTGGAACGCTTATAAAATTGTGGATGCTATAAACATGTAGTTCTCCCTTAACTCCTCTTTCCCTGTGTCCCTGATTCACCCCATAGGTGTGGTAGAGAATAGCGCCTTCCCAGAGGTTCCAAGTTTTGAACTGGAGAAAGGCCAGCTAGTATTCTTGTCCAATTTCCAGGTTGAGTTCTAAGTGTTGTTGCAGAGAACATTGGTGGCTGAGATGGCCTCTGGCCTGTGATGCATTCACAAGTATTAATAGCACCAAGACAAGAGCATCTGCAAAAATTATGTTAGTTGGGTTTTATTGATGTGTTTGTGTATATATACCTGTTGATCAGAATGATACCTTCTCTGTACATTGGTTTTAATACCCGTGTTTCCCCGAAAATAAGACCCTGTCTTATATTTTTTTTGAACCCTGAAATAAGCGCTTGGCCTTATTGCCATGCACTCAAAAGCCCGATTGGGCTTATTATCAGGGGATGTCTTATTTTGGGGAAAACAGGGTATTTGTGGTGCTGAGCTATGTGATTGTAGGAAAAATAATGCCAACCTGGGGCCGTTGATCTCGCCTCTGTAATTGGCGAGGTCCGGCCATGAAACGGTATGTATGAGTTTTTAACTGTTTTTAACTGTTTTTATTATGGTTTCTTTTAATGGTTTTTTATATTGTTGTGAGCCGCCCAGAGTCCCTTGGGAGTTGGGCGGCATACAAATTTAATAAATAATAATAATAATAATAATAATAATAATAATAATAATAATAATAATAATAATAATAATAATAATAATAACCTAAGCATTGTCTATTGTTGAACATGATTGCATGAAGCTGCACTGGAAATATTGTATATTATTGCCCATAAAAGCATTTGTATCTTAGAGATTCTCTTATAATAATCACTAAATATCAGATGATATTGCCTGTGTTGTGTACACCCACTACAAGTGGTCCTTGACTTATGGCTACATATGAGCCCCAAATTTCCGTTGCCAAGCAAGGCAGTTGTGAAATGAGTGTTGCCCCATTGTACGTCCTTTCTTGCCACAGTTGCTAAGTGAATCACTGCAATTGTGAAGCTAATAACAAAAGTAAAGTGAATCTGGTTTCCCCATTGACTTTGCTTGTCGGAAGGTTGCAAAAAGGGATCACATGACCCCCCCACGATACTGCAGCCGTCATAAATACATGCCAGTTGCCAAGCATCTGAATTTTGATCGCGTGAACGTGGGGATGCTGCCACGGTCGCAAGTGTGTAAAACGGTCCTAAGTCACTTTTTTTCAGTGCCATTCACGGTTGTGATGAATGGCTGTAAGCTGAGGGCTGCCTGTACACAATCTCACTATCTGAGCAGTGAATGTACCCTGGATCCAATTAAACACTTAATGTTAAGGATTTACGCCAGCTAGTATTTAGTTCTCAAAAGAATGCAGTGTTTTTAATTGTGAGATAGAGTTCCTTCTTGTCAAGTAATAAATCCCTTTTCTCCGTTGCTAGTTCTTCAGCTGAAGCTACAGCAAAGGCGAACAAGAGAACAGCTGGTGGACCAGGGAATCATGCCACGTAAGACTAATTTCATTTTCTGCGGCTTGTGTAACATTGAGTGCTTAGATGTCTTATTAAAGATGAAAGGAAATAGATGATAATATTTAGTACCCATCAAGATTTAAAGGGAGCATGACAACTCTGTAAATATTACTTCTACTAACATCTGAAAATTAAAGGAAATTGATGGAAAATATATTACCGTATTAAACCTGGAATTCATTACAATTAAATTATGAGCAATTGGAAATTAAATAAGGGGGAAATGATTTATAATCATTTAATCTGGTATGCAGAAACGAGACTCTTATTTTTTGTGTCTGGATGAATTGAGGACCAAGCCATTGAGAGATTAAAAACAAGCCATGGATTTGTTTTCTAGTGTCTGTCCTTTTGAATGGAGATGCCCTCAAGTTGGTGAACTAAGTTTCCTGTGGCAGCACTTTCTTCCAAACATATTCTGCAAGTGTATGCAGATATGTTTGTCACTCAGCTTTTACTATGATTTAGGGCAAGGATTCACTATCTTTCATTAGCCAAGAGTCCCACTTATTAATTTTTGGGTACTGAGGATTGCAAAGCAGACATAATTGTGTTTCTTTGTTTTTCGTGTGTCATGCAAACACCGTCTTGTTACCTGGCATAGCTGAGATTTGCCTGAGAAAAATATCGCTGCGGTGATAACAGATCCATGAACATGTCATGCTATATCATGGCATTAAACGAGTTGCACTAATTTGCTTCCCAGCTCATTTTGGACCCTGAGTTGAAAGAGATGTCAAAGAAAGCCCTTTTGGGCAGGGGTGTCCAACCTTGGCAACTTTGGGACTTGTGGACTTCAACTCCCAAAATTCATGGCTGGCTTGGGAATTCTGGGAGTTGAAGTCCACAGGTCTTAAAGTTGCCAAGGTTGGATACCCCTGCTTTAGAAACTGCAGCAACCACATAACGAGGACAATTTTTATTACTGGGATTGTTAGTTCATTATTATTGGGCCTGCTTGCATTCTGCCTGGTGGGGTGGAGTTACTCACAGTGGCCTTAGGATCCCGTCATTGTCTGTCATGCTATTTGTTTATATGGTGTAACTGTATTGCTGTTTTGTTTTGTTTCCAGCCTAAATCGTAAAGGAAATGCAATACTGATCAAAAAAAAAAAAACAGTAAGCAGAGTACAGAATATGAAAAGAGAGACTGAAGAAAGTATGCCAGCCTTAATTATCCCTGTTAATTTGACACCAGGCTCCTGATGCAACGCAAATTTTTTACTACTATTATTATAGCTGTTACATAATTGGTCTACATATGCTGTGTTAAGAGTAGTGCGAAAAGCCCATTTTCTGCTCCTGGTCTTTTAGCTATTACTTTATATTTATGAAGTTAATCCAGTACATAGCAGGCAGGGTGATTTCATTACAGCCAATCATTATGTACAGGTCAGTTAGCGTTCTGCCTAAGCCAGCTGAAACAAACCTGCTTGAATGTAAGATATTCATATACACTTTTGTGATCTCCTGGCTTCATAACCCTTTTTCGTTTCCTTGTTTTAGCTTTGAAGAGCCCAGCTGCGTTTCATGAGCAAATAAAAAGTTTGGAAAGAGCCAGGGTGAGAAATCAAGTTCGAACATGATGTTTCATTCTTTGCGTATGATTGTCTTGGGAAAAGTGCTATACGAAGGACTTTTGGAAACAAGGAGAAATTCTTCCAGATTTTTAGAAATGAAACCTGAGTTCGTTCTATAATGAAATTGAGGGAGAACTAATTCAAACAATTCAAACATCAGCAACAGCTTGATTAACCATGCAGTCCTACAGCCACTTTCAAAATTAGTTAAACTAATCCTTGCGATTAGACTTATATACTCCCTAGTAAGGTGTGCTTCATACCTGGCCGTTGAAGTATTATGTTTGGAAGCCAATAATTATTCATGATATATTGAGTTATTAACTCTCAGAATTCTTTTGGGCAAAGGCCGTTATAATAATTATCTATTTCTTCAACCTAAAGATAAATAATGTAAATTATTCGTTAAACAGTTAAAACCAGGCCATCCTCTCTATAGTTCTAAACTTGAGAAGTCAAATATATGTTTAAATTATCACCTGAATTTTCAAAACTTACTGATGAGGATACAGATGTGCTACACAATTATTATTTTTTTCTTGAAAAGCTGTCTCTTTATTACATTTGCTTAGAAACTAAATAAGGAAATAGCTTGGTGATTTATTATTAAAAACACCCACAGTTACATGGACATTTTTAATGTTCATAACGTTTTATATTATGCTTAATACATGAGACTAATATATTGTAAGCTTTCATGAACAAATAACGCAAGTTTATGGAAAAACAACTCACATTTCCTTTGATAGATATATTAATGCAGCTTAAAGTGCTCAATATAAACACTCAAAAAAAACAAACTACATTATAAGGAATAATGATAATTGTTTTAAAATTCAAAGTCTATTCAATAACACCCCTCATTTATTTGCTAAGAATTTTAGATTATATAGACTAATTAGCTTTGTATTTCTATATAAAGATAGAATTCTATTTGTGTTATTGCTTTGAAGAATCATGCCATCTGTAAGAATAAGTTTCTTATTCTTGAATGTACTGAAACTTGGAGTATAAAACTTGAAGAGGTTCAGTTTGCATTTTACACCATGCTGAATGAATTACCAAGAATCTGAATTTTTAAATCATTTAAAAATAAATATTAAACTTAGTTTTATAATATCAGGCAACATCTTGCAAAGCATTGTCAGATAAAAACATTGCTGATAGTGCTTTGCAGTTTCTGTCAATTTCAACAAAACTGGACTATTTTGTGCTTATTACCACTTAATTGTAGTGTCTTTACCTATTTTTTTCCAGACTGAAAACTTTTTGAAGCATAAAATACGCAGTAGACCTGATCGATCAGAATTAGTCAGGATGCATATTCTTGAAGGTGAGAATCTCCCTACTTTGATTTCCTATTTCCTGATTAAATTTCTGAATAGATAAGTGAAACTTTCTCGGCAAAAAATGTAAGGCTGCATCTTTACCTGTATTTCCAACCCCAACAACAGGTTTTAAAAGGTGTGACTTTTTATACTAACTAAATGGCAGTGGGTATATTCCAGCATAATATGGTTTGTTTGACTTTGGTTTAATATGTCGTGTTATGTGAATCTAATTATTACAGTTTATAAACGGAAGTTTATGGTTCACTTTATTGTGAGAACCAAGCTCAGCAAACTAGACCTGGATTTAAAACCCAGGTTTAAAACTATTTCTTACTTTGATCTGTGATGCAAAATGTTACAAGTTTAACTAAGTAGGACTAAAGCTTAATTCATTGGAGCTGTTATTTTTATAGAGAAAGCGTCTCACTTCAGATTTGTTCTGTCTTCTGTAATAGGGAAGCTCTGTCTTCTCTTATTTTATTTTTTCTGGTTCTACACTGGGGGTGAAATTCAGCAGGTTCTGACAGGTTCTGGAGAACTGGTAGCGGAAATTTTGAGTAGTTCGGAGAACCGGCAAATACCACCTCTGGCTGGCCCCAGAGTGGGGTGGGAATGGAGATTTTGCAATATCCTTCTCCCAGGAGTGGGGAAGGAATGGGGATTTTGCAGTATCCTTCCCCTGGAGAGGGGAGGGAATGGAGATTTTGCAGTATCCTTCCCCCAGGAGTGGGGTGGGAATGGGGATTTTGCATTATCCTTCCCCTGGAGTGGGTGGGAATGGAGATTTTGCAATATCCTTCCCCCAGGAGTGGGGATTTTGCAGTATCCTTCTCCTGGAGTGGGAAGGGAATGGGGATTTTGCAGTATCCTTCACCTGCCACGCCCACCAAGCCACGCCCACGGAACCGGTAGGGAAAATTTTTGAATTTCACCCCTGTTCTACACGATCTGCTTTACTATCTCCATTACAACTTTAGAGGCATGCACTAAACAGTGAAGGTGGTGTTTGTATAGCATTGCAGAGTTTTTAACCATGGTAGTTCTTTCCCCCTCCCCCCAGAAACGTTTGCAGAACCCTCTCTCCAGGCCACTCAGATGAAGTTAAAGAGGGCGCGGCTGGCAGATGACCTGAATGAGAAGATAGCTCAGAGGCCGGGCCCTATGGAACTCGTGGAGAAGAATATTCTCCCTGTAGACTCCAGCGTCAAAGAAGCAATTATAGGCAAGTAGGATTGTGAGCTCTGTTGTTGCCGGGAATCTCGTAGATTGTGAAAATCTGAAGCGTGAAGTGTTGCAATACCCATCATAAATGTGCCTTGGTGTTATTGTGACACTTCCTCAAGAGAGCATTCTTGGTTTGTCACTCCGAAAGTAGTCTGTTAAGACTGGAAACATAAATAAAAACAGACAAAAGGAAAAGGAAAAAAGAACACACACACACACACACACACACACACACACACGTACACACACACCTTTGTCTGTGTGTGCCTGTCCGTCTAACATATTTATTTTTTTTGTATTTCAACAAAGTATTAATTTTGAGCATATGGAATAATATTGTTCAGCCTTTCTGTTACATCAATGGAAGTGATTCTATGATTTTAAATCAACGCAGTGAGTGAACACCTGCCATCAGTCCAGCTTTGACCATCTGGATGGTTCTCCCCCGTAAAAGAATCATCTTCTACTCCAGCAGTTCTCAACCTGTGGGTCGCGACCCCTTTGGGGGTCGAACAACCATTTCACAGGGGTCGCCGCGCGCATTAGCCCGCCATCTTGGTGCCACCGTCACTGCAGGGGTGAAATGCTCCCGGTTCGGCCGTGCCTGCGGGTCGCCGGATAGCCGGTAGCGACAGAAGCGAGAGAACGCTTTGCGCATGCGCAGAGGGTAAAAGAACCCAAATGGCAGCGTCCGGGCGAAGTCTCCCGCTTCCGACGCTATCAGCTGTCCGGCGACCCGCAGGCAAGCCCGAACCAGGAGCATTTCACCCCTGGTGCCATGCCCCCTTTGTCACCTCATCCCACGTGGGGAGGGGGCGGGGGTCGGCGGCGGGGGGGGGAGTGTCGCGGCATTAGAAAGGTTGAGAACCACTGTTCTACTCCATCACCTGCTTGATAAAGCCATTGTCCTTTTTTTCAAAAGAGGAAAAAAAATAATTGGAAACAATCCATACGTTAAGATCTATGGATTAGAACAAAAATGATTGGGAACACAAGCCTATACCTCCAGTTGGTGCATTCACTGTACAAGTAATTCTCCACTTTAAAAAACCATTTATTTGGTAACCATTCAAAGTTACAGCGGCACTGAAGAAAGTGACTAATGACCCATCCTCACACTTAACAACCATCACAGCGTCCTCACGGTCACCTGATCAAAATTCAGGCACTTGGCAACTGGCATGTATCTATGATGGCTGGAGCACCCTTGGGTCAATGTGATTGCCATTTGCACCTTCCCAGTTCGCTTCTTGACAAGCAGCATCAATGAGAGAAGCCGGATTCATGAGTAACTGTGGTGATTCACTTAAAATCCATGGCAAGGCAGTTCGTAAAATCGGGCTCAGCTCACTTAACAACCGCCTCGCTCAGCAACAAAAATTGTGGTCCCGACTGTGGTCGTAAGTTCAAGGACCACCTGTATTTGCCAGTGTCTCCTCTCTCTGTTATGACTTAGCTAAAAGAAGGATCCTTCTTTTTTTTTTTTTTTTCTTAGCGGTTGGTCAGGAGAACTATCCTCAAACACTGGATGAATTCTCATTTGATGAAGACAGCAGCGATGCTTTATCTCCAGACCAGCCTGGTAGTCAGGAGTCCCAAGGGTCAAACGCTTCCCCCGGAGAGCCCAAAACAAAAGAAATACCCTCGCTGGTGACTCCCGCTTCCTCAGCCACACAGGTACCCTGCCAGCCATTTGAAACGTTGCTGTCTCCTGATGTAAACCAAGCAGTTTCTCTTTTGCTAATAGCGACGTCTTTCCACCTTCGGATTCAAATGCTGTCCCTTTTTATGTCCTTATATTCCCCCCCTCCAGAGAAAAGTCAGAGGTCCAGTTTGACTCTTTGTCACAAATAAGGAAAGAGCTAATCAAATCAGACAGATGGCTTGGTGTTTGTGGTTGAGTGTAATTAGTCTTCCAACCTATGTAGGAACAGCATTCAATACTTCATTATGCCAATTTGTGGAAACAGGCTCTTTTCTATGACAGGAAAGCATGAGTGGAAAAGCCAAAATTTTTCTACCCATTCTGTCCTAACTGCTTCCTTAATGTTGAGGGTAAAATAGCACTAGCACTTAGCAATAGCACTTAGACTTATATACCGCTTCATAGTGCTTTTACAGCCCCCTCTAAGCGGTTTACAGAGTCAGCATATTTCCCCCAACAATCTGGGTCCTCATTTGACCCACCTCGGAAGGATGGAAAGGCTGAATCAACCTTGAGCCTGGTGAGATTTGAACCGCCAAATTGCAGGCAGTCGGCAGTCAGCAGAAGTAGCCGGCAGTACTGCACTCTAACCACTGCGCCACCTCGGCTCTTTAGAATTTCATAAGTCTGATTTCAGGGGAATACAGATATTATGAAATATCATGAAATCTCTTTGAAAAGGTGACACCTACTGTATATTGGAAAATGTTTAAATAGCTTTTTCTCATTTTCTCCTCTTCTCAGTATCCCCCCTTAGCAATACCAGGAACTGACTTTTTGAAGCCACCTGTCACAGATCAGCATGTCACACGCACAACTGCTGCTCCTCTCACCACAAATTCTGTGACTGCCACAAAACACTGCAGTGGGCCAACACTAATAAAGGTAGGACAGAACAAAACCAGTGGGTGTTGGTTTAATTATACCGCTTTCCTCAACAAAAATGAACATTTTTAACCAGGAATAATAACATATATAATTAGTTGGGCAAGAGCTTTTTAAAACTTTAGGGGGGAAACCCACATGTATGCATTGGCAAGCAAGTATGAAATCTTCATCACCATCCAGCTCTGCAGTAACTATTAATCATTTTCCTAAAATAAATATTTTTTAACCTTGGTTATTGATATTGTAAATATAGTAATTGTATTTTTCAGAATGTCGCCAACTGGATTAGCGGTTTTGCAGATGAGTGAAGGAAAGGAGCTACATCTGCCAGTTTCTATAACATTGTTTTTATAAACTATCACACTGCATCGAGTAGACAAAAGGATGACATCACCTTTAAGTTATGCCGACTTTTGCTAGAGTCCTTCGCTTGTAACGCTAAGCTTTAACACTTAAATCGGAATTTAAGAGACACTGACCTAAATTTTAGGATAATAATTTCTGACTGATGAGGCGAAGCTACAATTCTGGCAGCCTACATTATTAATCTACTAATGTTTCTGTCTCAATAATTAGCAGTATTTTTCTCTCAGTAAGATAGCAATAGCAATAGCACTTAGACTTATATACCGCTTCATAGTGCTTTACAGCCCTCTCTAAGCGGTTCACAGAGTCAGCATATTGCCCCCAACAATCTGGGTCCTCATTTTACCCACCTCAGAAGGATGGAAGGCTGAGTCAACCTTGAGCCGGTGAGATTTGAACCGCCGAACTGAAGCTAGCAGTCAGCTGAAGTAGCCTGCAGTACTGCACTCTAACCACTGCGCCACCTCCGCTCTTGATTGTGTTTGGTCTGCTTTGGGGGGTGGGGCAGTTAAGTGAAATAGTTAAGAGCAGCTGCTAAAGTGAAAAGGATTTGCTAAGGCAGCTCCAAAGATAATCACCTTCTGGATTATAGTCAGATACTGAATTCAATTCCAGAATTCTTACTGTTGAATCAGAGGTGGGTTCCTACCGGTTCTATCCGGTTCTTTAGAACCGTTAGTAACTCGGTGATGATGTCATGGAGCCGGTTCGGTGTCTCCGTGGGCGCCGCCATCTTGGATTTTGTTATTTTTTTTTTATTGCTGCGGGCACGCGCGGCGCGGCGCGACCCTGAGCGAACCGGCAGCAAAAGGATCCAGAACCTACCCCTGTGTTGAATCTATCAATATACTTCTTTTCCAGATCCAGTGAAGTATAACAGTTTGTATACAGGTAGTCCTCAACTTACAAACCATTTGAAGTTACAACAGAGCTCAGAAAAAATAAACTTACAACTGGTCCTAACACTTACAACCATGGCAGCATCCTCCCCGTCATGTGATCAGAATTCAGCATCTGGCAATCAGCATGTGTTTACGATGGTTGCCGCGTCCTACCCTATTTCCCCCAAAATAAGACATCCCCTGATAATAAGCCCAATCGGGCTTTTGAGTGCATGGCAATAAGGCCAAGCGCTTATTTCAGGGTTCAAAAAAAATATGACAGGGTCTTATTTTTGGGGAAACACGGTAGGAATATGTGATCAATGGGAGAAGCCGGATTTGTTTAACGACTGCATGGTTCACTTAGCGACTGCACTGATTTGCTTAACAACCATGGCAAAAAAAGGGTTGTAAAAATTGGGCACAGTCGCCTTCCTTAGCAACAGAAATTCAGATCTTCCCTTGTAGTTGTAAGTCAAGGACTTCCTGTATTAGTCAAATCCAAGCGTAGCCATGAACCACTCACTCAGTGGTTTTGGGCCAATCATTACTCTTTCTTATATACTTGTAGTTGTGGAGATGAAATTGGAGGGCCTCTTGAGTTTCTGGAGAAAAGAAACATCCAGGTAACGCAGGAGTCTTCAAACTTGGCAACTTTAAGACTTATGGACTTCAATTCCCAGAATTCCCTAGTGGGCATGGGGGATTCTGGGAGTTGAAGTCCACAAGTCTTAAAGTTGCCAAGTTTGGAAGCCTCCGATCTTAACGAACAAAGAAATAAATAAAATCTCTACTGTAACACAGAATAAGAGTTTTGGATTTAGCGTCAGCTCTGGATCAAACCGCAGCTTTGTATTTTCTCTCTGCAAATAGCAACCTCACCCCAAGAACCCCAATGACAGACCTCGGAGCAAGAAATCCAAAGAACTGAAGCCCAGAGTGAAGAAACTGAAGTACCACCAGTATATCCCCCCCGATCAGAAATTAGAGAAAAACGAGCCCCCAATGGACTCCAACTACGCTCGTTTGCTGCAGCAACAACAACTATTTTTGCAACTGCAAATCTTGAGCCAACAGCAACAACATTACAATTACCAGACAATTCTTCCTGCACCACTCAAGTAGGTGAATCTTGGACAGTTTGATTTCTTTGGTTTCCTCATCTCCCCCTCCCTTTTTTTTTTTTTCAAATGTTAAATGCAGTAGCAGGAAAGGAAATCTTTTATCAATACTAAAAAGCCTGTGTGATGAATGCTGGTCTGACTGTTTCCTCATTGCAGTTTAGTCTGGGAAGTTACATGAACAGAATAAAATAATTCTTCAAAGCTAAACAAGATTACTTTGAAGCTTTAAAATTATATTTCTTTACGCCAACCCAGTTAAAAGAGATAAAATGCTTGACGGCTAAAGAGGAAAAAATTTGGCAGTACATGTTGAAAGAAATGGATGGGAAAGATAAATTTGGTTTTGAAGGTTGATTTCATCTTTTTTTTTTCCCTTTGAAGGCAAATAAATGACAAACAGGGTAACACTGGGAATGTACCACTCAATGCTTTGAACAACAGCATCTCTTCAGTAGCTGTCAGCACACCCAGACAGAATACTAATATTTCAAATAGAAAGCCAGGACCTCTTCCTCCTAGCTTGGATGATTTGAAGGTAAAAAAATAAATAAAATTAATAAGTGCAGTGTGAAATGTCTTCCAAAGGTCCTAAAAATTGTGTTACCCTAACTCATCCATCTTTCGAATCATTTTATTTTTTGCCAGTTCATCCCACTGTCAGTTGCCAATTCACCAGCTTCAGCACCGAAAATGGTCAAAATGTGGTATTGTTTTCAGTTTACAAAAAAAGGTAGCTCTAGATCTAGAGCAGAGATGTCAAACTCAAGGCCCGTGGGCCGGATCTGGCCCACTTGATGCTTAGATCTGGCCCGCGGGGCCGCCCCGGAAACAGCAAAGGACCGGCCCGCGGTGCCTCTGCCAGCGAAAATGGAGTTCTGTTTTCGCTGGCAGAGGGTTGCTGGAGGCCGTCGCAGTCGAAAATGGAGCTCGGGAGCCCATTTTATCTGGCAGAGCGCTCGGGCCACCACAGGCACTCCGACACGAGTGACGTCAAGCTGGCCACGCCTCCTGGCCACCCCCCCGCCCCGAGATCAAACACAACCCTGATGTGGCCCTCAATGAAATCAAGTTTGACACCCCTGATCTAGAGTGTCTCCCATATATTTCTGCATGCCAAATTTCTGAACTGCAAAGGAGTCAGGTGCACTTCACAGGTGGGTTGGGGCTGTGTGTGTGTTTTTTTTCCCTTTTTTTTGCATGATGCCCAATCTTGCTATCTTGTTCTAACACAAGCAGGGGTTTGCCCAAGAAGAACATTGCCACGGTGATAACTCAATGAATATATCATAATTGGCGTAAATGAGTTGGGCTAATTTGCTTCCCTTCCGTAGAGGATAACACAGCAGTGTTTCTCAAACTTGGCAACTTTAAGATGTGTG
This sequence comes from Thermophis baileyi, assembly GCA_003457575.1. NCBI lineage: Eukaryota > Metazoa > Chordata > Lepidosauria > Squamata > Dipsadidae > Thermophis > Thermophis baileyi. Next base: position 365,962 of record QLTV01012196.1, read on the forward strand.
TGGGTTTCCACTCCCAGAATTCTTTCCAAGCTGGAGAAACACTGGTACAGTATAGAGCAGGGGTCTCCAACCTTGGCAACTTTACGACTTATGGACTTCAACTCCCAGAATTCCTCAGCCAGCAAAGCTGGCTGAGGAATTCTGGGAGTTGAAGTCCACAAGTCGTAAAGTTGCCAAGGTTGGAGACCTCTGGTATAGAGGATGGCCTTGAAGGACAGAGGGAAAACCAACTACTAAGTCAGCCATCAGATGCATGAAACTTGCACCCAGGCCAAAGGAGTTTACAAACACCTCAGACAGCCCTCTCTCCCAATTCACAAGCAATTAAAGGAGGGAGGGAAGAAAACCCATTCGGGACTGCAAGATTCTGTTACTATAGCCATGCTAGTCCCAAAGATGCTTTTTTTAAAAGAGGCAACTGGACTTTCTTTGTTTTTTCTTGAAGACGTTTCGCTTCTCATCCAAGAAGCTTCTTCAGTTCTGACAGAATGGTGGGGAGTGGAAGGGATGTTCAATTTTAAAGTAGATGGCCTCTTTGACCCCTCTTTCAAACCAGCTTAAAATTGAGCAGCCCTCTCTCAACAGTGGGGGAGGGATACAACACCATCTGTCTCCTGTTTGCAACACAGTCCTTTCAGCAGTTCCAAGAAGGTGCCACACTCATTTGCACTATTCAGGTGACCTTGAGGCCACAGGTAAACCTCCAAATGGTCTCAACGATTTTCAAGAGAGTCAGTGAGAGAGTGCTAATGACCAGATGACTGCAACAGGGGTGGGTTCCACTTATCTTCCCCACCGGTTCGCATCGCGACGTTTTGCGCGCGTTCCCTCGCGCAATTTTGCTTCCGCACATGCTCAGTAGCTGCAATCAGCCCGAAACACAGCTGAGGAGCTGATCAGCTGTGCTTTGGGCGAAGGAATAAAGGTCAGTATAAACCCGGGGGCAGGCGGGAGGGCCCTTTTTCAAGCGGCAGAACAGGAAAAACCTTCCAAACAGTAAAAAAATTCACAAAAAATTCCCCAAAAAAGATGGCGGCGTCCACGGACCGGCACCGACCAAACCGGATCTGTGACGTCACCAGCGGGTCGCTAACGGTTCGGGCGATCCAGTCCGAACCGGGAGGAACCCACCCCTGGACTGCAAGGAATGTAAATCCTTCCATTCGCCACCATTCAGTCAGAACTGAAGAAGCTTCTTGGATGAGAAGGGAAATGTCTTCAAGGAAAAAAAAACAAAGAAAATCCAGTTGCCTCTTGAAAAAGTACCTTTGGGACAACCATGACCTGGATGATTGAGAATGTCCATAGACATATAGCCATTCTAATAAAAGTACCGTATTTTTCGGAGTATAAGACACACTTTTTCCCCCCCTAAAAGAGGGTGGAAATGTTGGTGCGTCTTATACGCGGAATACAGCCATTTTTGGCCTCCCGAAGCCCTGCCCCACGCGAAAACGGGTGTGCAGAGGGTTTGGGAGGTCTGCAGAGTGCTCCTGGGGGCTGGGGGAAGGCAAAACCTTTTTTTTTCTTACTTATCTCTTCGAAATCTTGGTGCGTTTTATACACCGGTGCATCTTATAGTCCGAAAAATACGGTAGCTTTAGGGGTACATGGTGTCTGTTTCTTAGTCTGGTGTACCTTATAAGGCTAAACTCAGATATTTTGGTGCTGTGTTCAAAAAGATGCTGAAAAGAGCATCTAAATACTCTAAGGATTACAGCAACTGCCTGATTTTTTTGGGGGGGGGAATATATTGCTACTTTAAAAGCAATAATGACAATAAGACAAGGGCAGACGTAAGAGAAGTTAATAGAATTATGCACAATGCAGGGAAGGTAGATCACAATGGATTCTGTAAATTACAGGTACGAGCCAGAGTTAAAATGACAGAGGAGATCGCTCTATACATGTAGACTTCAAAGATCCGGTCGTGATCTTTCAGCTTATCTTGTCTGTAGGGGTTATTAAGTGGATAAATGGGATCGGATAGCAGAACACAAAGGGGGTTAACCCGAATGGTTTAGGGGGATAATTTTAGCATTCTGCCTTCAAGTACTTGCCTATTAATAGTCCTGCTCCATACAGTCGAGAAACGAAATTGCAGCTGTTAGCAGTTAACGTTTCAAAAAGAATAGAGGGTTAACCCCTAAGATGTAATTAGACTCCCTCTTTTTTGGTATTCACTTATTCAGCTATAAACAGAAATATTTTCCGTAGCCCTTTTAGCACGGAAGAAACTTTCGGTGCAGAGATTCTTAAATTGTGGATCAGGGCTTGCTCTGGGGGTCATGAGCAGTTCGGGGGGTTGGTGGGGGGTGTCCCATTGTTTTGTTTTGTTTTTTAACTTGATCAGGCTTGCCCAGGCTGAATGAGCATTGTCAGAATTCTCTACAGGCTTTGTGCCTTGCTTTGCCTTCACAGGTCTTGTGGCTGGTTGCAGAGCCACAAAGTGTGTGAACCCCCACCATAAACAGGTTAAAATTTAATTATTAAAAGTAAATGTTATGTTTATTTCTAGCCCAGCCATAACCCCAAAGAAATAATTAGTCTTATTCATGTGGCTTTACACAAATCCATTGTTCGTTTTAGGGGGATCTGGTATCCTGCTCGAATTAATTATGGCAGAAAGAAGTGAAGCTAATGGACTGTAAGCTTTTGCAGATGTGCTAAAGCATAAAAAGATTTGCAATTTTTTTTTATTTCCACTCCATCTTTAACGTATAGCTGAAATCCCACAACTGTGAACACATCCAGTAAACACTGTAAATAAGCAAACTGCAAGGACTGTCTATATAGGGCTATTATATTATATACAGAAGTCTTTGGACAACTGCACCAATTAACGCTGTTGTCTGCATGGCTGCCTCTTCCCTCGACTGCAGAGATTATATTTATAATGATATTTTCAACAGCTGACAGGGGAATTCTGGGAGTTGAAGTCCACACAACTTCAGGTTGCCAAGTTTCAGAAACAAAGGTCTTATCCTTTGCCTGCACGATTCCTTCCTTCCTTCCTTCCTTCCTTCCTTCCTTCCTTCCTTCCTTCCTTCCCTCCCCCCCCTCCTCTGCTTTCTTCCTTTGTCTACTCCATCCATCCATCCATCCATCCATCTTTCCCTTCTCCTTCCTTCCTTCTTCCTTCCTTCCTCCCCTCCTTCCTTCCTTCCATCCTTCCTTCCTTACTTCCTTCCTTCCTTCCTTCCTCCCTTCCTTCCTTCCCTCCTTCCTTCTCAACCAAGAATTACCTGTTTTTCTTCTTGGCTTCCAAATATATGCAGAGTTGAAGCTGCTTTAAAAACGCATTCTTTCAAAATGCAATGAAAATTAAATATTATCCAGCCCAGAACTCAAGAGCTCTGTAGGCATCTTACCATACCAGTTTGTCCATCAGCATGGATGTAGGATGTATACAGAGGCAGAGATATCCAGATGTAGATGCATGGAAGTCTCAAACAAAGCCCTGAGTTTGAATATTTTGTTTAGGCAGGACCCACACAGCTCCATTGCTTCTAGTAATTTTAATATTTCATGCCCATTATTCAGGGCACATTATACTTTTCAGTTTTATTCTGCAGGATTTAAGCAAATAATACATTGCTGGTGGTGTTGCATCTGATGGTGGTAATTTCTTCATTTGATTGCTTCATTCTAGGATAGGGGTGTCAAACTGGATTTCATTGAGGGCCGCATCAGGGTTATGTTTGACCTCGGGGGGCCGGCGTGGCCAGGGCGGGCATGGCCAGCTCGACGTCACTCGTGTCTGGAGGCGCCTGTGGGGGCCCAAGCGATCTGCCAGCGAAAACGGGCTCCTGAGCTCCATTTTCAGCTGCGACGGCCTCCTGCAACCCTCTGCCAGCCAAAACGGAGCTCGGGAGAGCCATGTGAGGCACCGCGGGCCGGTCCTTCACTGTTTCCAGGGCGGCCCCGCGGTCCAGATCTAAGCACCCTAACCCTAACCCTTGAGTTTGACACCTCTGTTCTAGGGACTTCATTTCTATTAAAAGCCACTGTCTCCTTCCCCCTCCCCTCTCCTCCATTTCAGGTAGCTGAACTGAAAATAGAATTAAAGCTAAGAGGATTGCCTGTGTCTGGAACTAAAATGGATCTCATTGAGCGTCTGAAACCCTATCAGGATCTTAACAATAATTCCGTTGGCACAAGTAATACAGTGGCAGGAACTGCTTCCAGTAATGGAACCAGTAAACCTGGAGAAGTCACTACACCGTTCCCTGCGACACCATTAAATAAGCCGGCAGTGAATTCTGCTCCCAGTGCCTCTTCAGAAACGGCACCTGTTGGAACCGGCAGCAAAATAGGACCCCTGGAACACGTGGGGTCCCCTCTGCCCATTTCCCCATCTCCTTCGGAACAGTCCAGTCTCGGAATGGACGATGCCAACATGGCCGATACGTTGACGGAAATCATGACCATGATGTCTCCGTCACAGTTCCCAAGCGCTTCCCCTCTTCGAGCAGCCGCACACGAAGACGGCGGAAATGCATCGGGCATGGACCTGGATGCCACGGAGAAGGACCGCAAGCTTCAAGAGAAAGAGAAGCAGATCGAGGAGCTCAAAAGAAAACTGGAACAAGAACAGAAGCTGGTGGAAGTGCTGAAGATGCAACTGGAGGTCGAGAAGAGGAGTCAGCAGCAGCAGCAGGCCCAACCTTCTGCTTCTACTTCGCCAATGACTTTGAATCCTCAGCGTAACAGCTCCTCCGTGAAAGAAGAAGGCACCATGGCAGACAGCGCTGAGGCAAGGCAGTTGGTCTCTGATGCCAGCCATGCTTTAGGGCAGCCCAGGTCAGCAGAGATCCAAAATCTAGTTGCCAAAAAGGCCGTGGTTATCAAGCAAGAGATACCCTTGGCCCAAGCTGAGCCGCAGAACGTCCTTTCTCAGTTCTATGTAAGTTCACAGAGACAGCCCCAAACTGCGGTCGTTGCCCATCCTCAAGCTCTGCTGGCTGCCTCGGGGACTGCCCAGCTGCTCCTGCCACTCTCCCTGCAGGGGCCAAATTCAGCCACTTCGGTGCAACTGCCAGTGAGCAACATCCAGGTAACATCTGCGGTCAACCTTAATCCGATGGCCACTACTAGTCGAGGAGACATTTGTGAATGCAACTTGAAATATGCTATAGTTTTTACTCCCCAGGTTATATGAACGAACCTGGAATCTTCCTGCTATGTTTTGTGAAAAACAGATCGAGGGGTTCGGGATTCTAGTTCCGAAGGCAAATTAATCATGGTTTAATATAGCAGCAATATCAATAGCACTTATATACCGCTTCACAGTGCTTTTTACAGCCCTCTCTAAGCAGTTTACAGAGTCAGTCTATTTGCCCCCAACAATCTGGATCCTCATTTTACCAGCCTCAGAAGGATGGAAAGGCTGAGTCAACCTTGAGCCTGTTGAGATTCGAACTGCCAAATTGCAGGCAGCCGGCAGTCAGCAAAAGTAGCCTTCAGTACTGCACTCTAACCACTGCACCACTGCGGCTCTTAATATCCCCTTGACAGAAGCATTCATGATTGTGAATAGCTGGTGTAACATGCTGTCTCGTGGAATTAGGGTATTAAACAACTCCCCATAGACCTGGTGGGCCTTCAGACTATCTCCAGTATGGTCTAAGGAGGAACAGTTACGAGGGCATAAATGAATGCAATTGAGGGTGCTTTTGTTTCATTTTCAAAGAAATTACAGATTCTTGTAAAGAGTTGGGAACTGACAATACCATAAGCTCAATTCTTCTACCTTTTCCAATGAAGTGTTATAGAATTGGGGCTGAAATAGGGTATCTAATAGGTAATCTAAATATATTTATATTTATATTTTATATTTATATTTATTATATTTGTATGCCGCCCAACTCCCAAAGGACTCTGGGCGGCTTAACAACAAACAAAAAACATTAAAAACATCATAAACACATTAAAAACATCCTAATCAATAATAAAACATTAAACATTAAAACAATTTAAAATTCATGCATATCCCATCATGGCCGGATCTCGCAGATTACAACCACGAGATCGCGGCCTCAGGCCTGCCGGAAAAGCCAGGTCTTTACTGCTTTTCGGAAGGCCAATAGGGTGGGGGTGGTCCGGATCTCAGGAGGTAACTGGTTCCAGAGAGCCAGGGCAGCCACAGAGAAGGCCCTCCCCCGCAGGCCCGCCAGCCGACACTGTTTAGCTGACGGGACCTGGAGGAGACCAACTCTGTGGGATCTCACCAGTCTGGGACTGGGGTTACCTAAACCCTAAACTATCTCTATTTTCTAGGGCAAATAGTTAGCAAGCAAAAATTCAAATGCTTACTTTGATCTAAAAAAAAGTTCTTATCCAATTAGCATATTAAACAGATGCCTGATTTTGGCTAAACTTTTATTTCTGTTATCCCTAAAAAAGTGTCTTGTCATCATAAGGCAATACATGTCCATGCACACACGCACACTTTCCATATGATAAAATTTCCCTTTGAATTTAGGTGCTGGAGGTTATTATGGCATCCTCATTTGTCCAGTTCACCAGATGGTAGTATATTGTAGCTGATGCATAACTATTAATCCATTTTATTCCTTACAGTTTTGTGCAGAAATTTCAGAGGGGCTTTAATATGGTAGAAGTCCTGCATTTTTTTTTTCATTTAAAGTAGACTGAGATTGGAAAATAATGCATCTTGGCTGCCTCTTCTGCATCCAGCAAATTGAAGCCGTACATTTTTATCCTCTAGGTTCAAACACAAGCTGGTATTCCAACCATCGCACAAGTATCTACTTCTAGTTTGGTCCCCAAATTACCACAGATGCACATGTCAGCCCCCAAACAAAATGCTTCCCCACAGCATGCAGCTAGCCAAACTTCAGAGAACAGAAAGGTTGGTGAAGGTTTATGTACAAAGGGATTATATCCTGTAGCTTAAATTCTGTTTTCTATTACTTGTGTGGGCTTGTACAGTCACTCTTCAATAAAACAAGATCCAGGATGGAATAATAACATGTAGATTTAGCACTTACACTTATATACCGCTTCACAGTGCTTTGCAGCCCTCTCTAAGTGGTTTACAGAGTCAGCCTATTGCTCCCAACAATCTGGGTCCTCATTTTACTGACCTCGGAAGGATGGAAGGCTGAGTCAACTTTGAGCCGGACAGGATCGAACTGCTGGCAGTTGCCAGAGTTAGCCTGCAATACTGCATTCTAACCACTGTGCACCATGGAAGGAAGGAAGGAAGGAAGGAGAGAGAAAAGGAAGAGTAACAGCAATAAGACTTATATACCACTTCACAGTGCTTTACAGCCCTCTCTAAGCGGTTTACAGAGTCAGCTTATTTGCCCCCAACAATCTGGGTCCTCATTTTACCGACCTTGGAAGGCTGGAAGGCTGAGTCAACTTTGAGTCGGTGAGACTCGAACTGCTGTGTTCTAACCACTGCGCCACCACGGCTCTTTTATTTAATCATGCATTGCCCTGATGTTCAAATTTAGCCAGAATTTTTGTCCCCTGTTTGAAAGTAAATACTTGAATTATTTTGCATAGATAAGTGAGGTATAGATTATTTCATTATACTGAGAATTTTTAAAAAAATGTTTTAGAAATAGTTAAATTCTCTAATGTGGCACACCAGCTGTCTGACATAATATTACTTTCAGACGGATTCAGTTGTAAAATGTTGAAGGCAAATGTGTGTTCATTGCACATGTGTTTATGTTTTAGGTGCACATACATGTCTGTGAACAAAGACAATAGGAATTTTTCTCTGCAAGTTTTGGCTGTTTTACATCTTAACATCTCACACCCAGGGAGAGTCATATTGTTTGGAAACAATGCAAGGACTAAATAAAACAAATTTCTTAAGGAAAATGTCTATGGAGATTCTCAGTCATCCAGGTCATGGTTGTCCCAAAGGTGTTTTTTCAAGAGGCAACAGGACTTACTTGTTTTTCTTTGAAGTTGTTTAGCTTCTCATCCAAGAAGCTTCTTCAGCTCTGACTGGATGTCCTTCCATTCCCCACCATCCAGTCAGAGCTGAAGAAGCTTCTTGGATGAGAATCAAAACGTCTTCAAAGAAAAACAAGGAAGTCCAGTTGCCTCTTGAAAAAGCACCTTTGGGATTTCTTAAGGAAAGTACTTGGATTCTTTTCTGGACTGATTGAACTCAATTTAAGTTTTATTATTATGCTATAGATATTAGGGGTTGTTTTTAGTGTTTTCCTACCAACTCTGCATATTTTAGTTTAAATATTTTTAATGTATTTCGTTTTTACAGGTATTTCCTCCTACCTCGCCTAACACAGTATTTTCCTATCAGAATCCGTCTGCTACAAACCTTCAGCAACCTTTGTTTAAGCCAGCATCAAATGCGACGCCTCACTCAGGGAACCAAGCACCCTTAGTGCAAAATGGACCGAATCCTCTTCAGAAGGTAGAGCTTGTTCTCCATTGTAGAGGCCTGTCCCGCCAAAAGAGCATTGCTCGAAGGCTTGAGGCAGCCCATCTAGGATGATCACAGCACACCTCTTTGCAGTGTTGGTGATTACCTCTTAAGCCCAGGGGATGCATCTTGTTCTAGCTCACATTGTAGGGACCGTGTGCTAGAGGTAAGCATTGTCACAGACCTCAAAGCTCTTGCATGTACATACAAGTATTTTGCACACTTAGAATAGCAATAGCACTGAGACTTATATACCGCTTCACGGCGCTTTACAGCCCTCTCTTAAGCGATTTACAGAGTCAGCCTGTTGCCCCCCCCCCACCCCAACCATCTGGGTCCTCATTTTACCGACCTCGGAAGGAGGGAAGGCTGAGTCAACCTTGAGCTGCTCAGGATCGAACTGCAGATTATGAGCAGAGTTAGCCTGCGATACTGCATTCTAACCACTGCGCCACCAAGGCTCTCTTTAATAGTTTGAAAAAGCTGCTGTGGGTTCTACTCTTAATGCCTAATGTAGGACATGTAAGAGGCTGTTTGGTGTTGATATTGAAATGTTGAAGCAAGAACAGGGAATCCTGAATTCTAGTCCTGGCTTATGGAAGCCACTGGTGATTTTGGACCCAGCCCTAGGAAAGAGGCAATGGCAAACCAGTTCAGAGAAATATTGCAAGAAAACCTCAGGGACTTCTTCCTCTAGTTTGCCAGGAGTCGAGAGTGACTCGAAAGCAGAAAGGTGGGTAGGATAGCATATAATTTGAAGCCTTTGCATGCTCAGAGAAGGAGGAGTTAACCTGCCAGTTAAATCGTCCTCTGCATAACATTCAGGTTTGGAAAGGAAAAAAAAAATCCTTCCCTTTGGGAATGTTGCAGTAGAAGCTGTTTTGATCAAGCCTCAGGATGGAACGGAAAGAGATTATTGTAGTCAGAACAAACTCTTCATGTGTGGGAGATTCCATGTGTCTGCTTGTTGCAGACCTCATGCTTATCTTAGAAGAGAAGTAGAGTATTGTGTTCCCCCCCCCTCACTCATTTAATAAAATATTACAATACATTATCTCCTTGATTTGAGATTGCTTTTAATGACAAAGCAGGATAAATATGCCCTCTTATCATTGTAAGTAAATAAAAAGGAGAGTTGGGGGGTCTCTTTAAAAACATTATTTTAAAATCTGTTTGCTGCCACATTATTGCAACGCGCTCTACATGGGGCTACCCTTAAAGAGTGTTCGGAGACTACAATTGGTCCAGAATGCGGCTGCGCGAGCTGTCGTGGGTGCACCTAGGTACACCCATATTACACCTATACTCCACGAGCTGCACTGGCTTCCTATTGGTCTCCGGGCACAATTCAAGGTGTTGGTTATTACCTTTAAAGCCCTATATGGCTCAGGGCCAGGTTATCTTCGAGACCGCCTTCTGCCACATAGCTCCCAGCGACCGGTAAGATCCCACAGGGTTGGGCTCCTCCAGG
>QLTV01012196.1:376106-399253 GCA_003457575.1 Thermophis baileyi
TAATAAATAATAATAATAATTTGTTTGCTAACTGAATCCATTGTTTCTGGCAGCCACCTTCCCCGGCTCAGTCCCAGCAATACCTTTTGCAACAGTCCTTGTTCAACAGTTCAGGAACCAAAACAAAAGACCCCCCACGCTACGAAGAAGCCATCAAACAGACGCGCAGCCTGCAGTCTTCTCAACGAGAAGTAAGTCGATGAGCAGACCTGTTTATTTATTCTAATATGCCTTTATTGAGGCACCCAGCTTCATTAAGGAATCGATAAGAGATGTGATGTGAGCCCTTCCATTTGCTCTAACTTCAAGCAGACATCGCTGCTCGGTCCTAAACAACACAGACGCGAAGATGCGTAATTTGCAATTTTCCCGAAATCTTAAAAGCGAATCAGTTTCCAGAACGTCCACCATGTCAACATTCCCTCAGAGGGCAGGCGAAGATAGCCATGCCAAACCATGGAATTGGGGTTTGGCTCAACTAATCATCAGGAAAAAAACCAAACAAATACAGTTTTCTTTGTAAGGAAGACCAAAAATGTGTTAAGTGGAAAAAAAGCAAAGTCGTTTAAGGACAGGGCATCTGTGACAAGATAAAATACCTGCTTACTCATGAATATAGCTGATGGAATATGACTTTTTAACAGTCTCAGCCAGCCAGTTTGGTAATGGCTTTTTTAAACAAGGCTGTCAAGGATCAAAGAGAATGAGGAGCTTTCTTTATAGATCAGCTTGGGGATGGGCAAGGAAGCCAGATATTAGTTTGCTTCAGCAAGAAATTCTGCTTGGCAGTTCATGACAAATGCTGCTGTTAGGTTCAGTGCAGGAGAAATGGTATTTTGTCTGACTTTGCTGATCCAACCACTTCAGCTTTCTCCTCCTCTCCTTAATGCTGGTGAAAAATCTGCCAAGTTTTGCTAAAACCACCAGCTGGAAGGGCGTTTTACACGAAAAGCTTTTCAGCTGGAATTACCAAATCGAGTTTGCCAGTTAAAAGAGAATTTAACTCCATTTCTTTACGAAAGTACTTTAAAGCTTTGTACCTCTTGCTTTTCTTTGAATTCTTGTTTTTCTTTGCTCCCTCCTTCTGATGTTTCTGCTTATTGGCCAGAAGACTAAAAATTACAAGCAAGTGGCTGGGCAGCTGCACAACCAATCCTGAAATTAAAGAGGTCGGATCAAATAAAAAGCCAATTCAAAAAAGAAGTCCTGTAGTCTAACTACTATTCTCAATTATTTTGTTCCATTGGAAGATCAGTGAAGCTTTCAGATAGGGGTGTTTTCCTGTTTGGGATACAGGTTGACTAACGTTAAGGATGCCAGTATGAATCTACTGGCAAGGTAGAATCTTGCAGTCAGTAGATATTATTGGGAACAAGCATGGATGAGAGTTACCGCCTGGGAAAACCAAGGGAAATAATCAAAACCATCAAAAAGCGAAAGTTAGAATATTTTGGACATGTGATGCGACACCTGGAAAAATACGCCATACTTCACTTAATCCTCCAAGGAAAGATTGAAGGCAAACAAGGTCCAGGCAGAACAAGAACATCATGGCTTTAAAATCTGGTTTGGACAAAACTCAACAGCACTTTTTCGTGCGGCTGTCGATCAAAATAGGATCGCCAACATGATCGCCAATGTCCGATGACGGATATGGCACAAGAAGAAGAAGAATGGATGAGAGCTTTTCATCCATGATATGATGATCCATGATCATCCAGTGGTATGAACTTTCCTTCAGTAATTCCACAAGACAGAACAATATGAAAATTTGGGGCAAAAGTCAATGTACCTGGACATTCACTGCAGAAAAGCAGCTTACCTGTGTAACTGTAGCTACGGTAGCAGAGAAAATGCTTGCTGCTCTTTTTCTGTATAGTAAATGCTGTAATGAACATGCTTTGACAGATGTTCCTCGCTGTGTCCTTTTATTTTGATTTCTACTACCTGTTATATAGTGCATGTCTTTTGTACGCTAGCAGACTGGTTTTCCTCAGAAAGACTGTTTTGCAAACATATTTCTCAGAAATGTGTTTTGTGAACATATTTCATGTGTACTCCAATTGAATTCAGCGAGGCCTATTTCTAATTAAGTATGTATTTGGACTTCAGCTTTAACAGAAGGAATTCCTAGCAATTAATCTCAAATCTGCAATATGTCCCTGGCTGTCTAATCTATCAGATTGTTAATTCTTCAGTGGGATTTTCTGTATATTTATAGCTTAAATACAAATATAGAATACATCACTACGTTCTTTTCTGATCCCAACCTATCATAGAATACCAATCATCTTTGTACTTTGGGAAATGGTATGATAAAATAAGCAAGATTTTTTTCCCCCTTTGTTAACAGATTTCCAGTGCCCACAGCCAGCAGATGGATGACCTTTTTGATATCCTCATTAAGAGCGGAGGTGAGATGCACTGAAATAGTGCACATGACTCTACTGGTAGACCTCAACTTACAACAGTTCATTTAATGACCATTCAAAGTTACAAGGGCACTGGAAAAAGTGACTTACGACCGTTTTTCACACTTACGACCACTGTGGCATCCCCACGGTGATCAAAATTCAGACACGTAGCAACTGACTTGTATTGATGACGGTTGCAGTGTCCCAAGGTCATGTGATCACCCCTTGGCACCTTCTGACAAGCAAAATACCACATTCCTCCCATCGACCAGTGAGGTCACACAGGATTGGCCTTCTTCAGGTCCCGTCGGCCAGACAGTGTCGGCTGGCGGGACCGCGGGGGAGGGCCTTCTCTGTAGCCGCTCCGACTCTGTGGAACCAACTTCCCCCCGAGATCCGTACTACCCCAACCTTACTGGCTTTCCGTAAAGCCGTTAAGACCTGGCTTTTCCGGCAGGCCTGGGGCCAATAGTTGTCTGATTGGCCCATGTATGGTTGTGTGAATGCTTTATTTTAATATGGATATGGTTTTTTAAATTGTTTTTATATGTTTTATTTTTATTTTTTATATTATGTAAGACGCCCAGAGTATTTACAACCTTCTGACAAGGCCAAGTCCATGGGGAAGCCAGATTCACTTAACAACCAGGTTGCTAACTTAAGAACTGCAGTGATTCACTCAACAACTGTGGCAAGACGTCTTAAAATGGGTCAAAATTCATTTAACAAACGTCTCACTTATCAATAGAAATTTTGGGGTCAATTGTGTTCATAATAAGTCAAGGACCACCTGGGAGTTGGGCGGCATACAAATTTAATTAAATAAATAAATAAATTAATAATAAAAATAATAAATATTTGAGGAATTGATTTTTGAACTTCTTTAAGCTAGTGCAGAGGTCTTCAAACTTGGCAACTTTAAGACTTGTGGACTTCAGCTCCCAGAATTCAGCTGGCTGGAGAATTCTGGGAGTTGAAGTCCACAAGTCTTAAAGTTGCCAAGTTTGAAGACCTCTGAGCTTGAGGACCATGTTAGGAGTGTTCTAAGGAATATGAAATGGAATCTATTGCTTTTATTTTAATGGTGGAACAACTTGTATTTGTTACTGGACAGAATTTATAGAAGTGCAAAATTAATCCAGGAACAGAACATTGTTCCCTCTGGACCACGCCAAACCTCCTCCTAAATCATACCATTCCAGGGGCATTTTGGCAGTTTCTGAAAGTGAATCATTTGAACTGGAAGTGGTAACCAGTGATCTAGCCAAGCCATCGTGTTTTGAATGTAACAGGCAGGCTGAAGGCCAGAGGTTTTCATAATGTTCTGTGGCTGGATCGACTAGCTATGAACATCTGTAGATGGACCGTTTTGGAATCCTGCCGTGTTTTGGCTGAGTCAGAAAGATCAAACACGGCAATTCATGCTGGCCAGGAGAAGTGATTAAACAAGAGTATGAAACCTCCAGTCGTGGATTCATGTAACATCTGAATCAGGATCCCTGCTGGATGGTTAGTTTTCTGACAGATCAGAATCTGAAGCCGGGGATAAAACTTGTTTTTTGATTCAGCCTTGTAAGGAAAACAGCAAAATGGGCATCCTGAGTCAGATGTAATGCTAACCAAAGGACAAAGCCTTTGGTTTCTTTGGCCAGCTCTCAAGAGTTGTATTTTAGGATTATAACAGTACCAGTATTTGTTATTTGTTATTCAACACAGAAAATCCAGAGATTTATTATCTCTGTGTTCATCGTTGATGGTATAAGTAATAATCTCAAAACCATCTCAATTTGGCTTGGTCCCAATCTCTGTCATAGATCAAACAATTATTGATAATTCTTTAACCGGCAAATGGAGGGGTAATTACACTGTTTCCCTGATTCAGTCAATCATTTTTTAATCTGCTGTTCTGAGTAGAGATCTTGTGCCCATTCAGTCATTATAGTGGTTCGTGGACCTAAGCTGGAAAAAAAATGAAATAATTGATTCACTGAAATGGTTATCTGTTTAATAACAAACAGAAAGCCATTTTAGTTCATAGGTTATAGTCCTAAATGGTTTCCCTTGATAGAAAGCTTGCCACAAAGTAATAATCCTTTTTATACTGATACTGTTGGTCTAATGTTGCCTTGTAAGTTATTTATAACAAAGTACAGGTGTAAAGATGGACTCAGGGACTTAAAAGTAATGAAAGTTCACTGAGTCAAAAATGTATTTTGTTAAAATGTATTTTGTTAAAGCAATCCACTGAAATTAGTTCTTTCCTTTTTACTTTATGGATTCAGTGAAATATAGAGCTGGTTTGGTCTAGTGGTTAAGGCATCAGGCTAGAAACCAGGAGACATGAGTTCTAGTTCCAACTTTAGGCATGAAAACTTGCTGGATGACTTCGGGACAATCACTAGGAGACTGTGAGTTCTAGTCCCGCCTTTGGCCTGAAAACCAGCTGGGTGACTTTGGGACATCAGGAGACAATGAGTTCTAGTCTTACCTTAGATATGAAAGTTGGTTGAATGACTTTCGGCAAGTCCCTCTCTTTCAGCCCAACCCACATCACAGGATTGTTGTTGTGGAGAAAATAGGAGGAAGAAGGAGCATTAAGTATTTATAAAAAGAATAAAGGCTGGATAAAAATAAAAATAAAACAAAATTACTGATTTATCCGCCATTGTCTTTTCTACAGAGATCTCTATGCCTATGAAGGAGGAACCTTCTCTGATTTCCAAAATGAGGCCAGTTACCGCCAACATCACCACAATGCCAGTCAACACCGTGGTGTCACGTCCACCCCCACAAGTCCAA
The DNA here is from genome assembly GCA_003457575.1 of Thermophis baileyi. Classification (NCBI taxonomy): domain Eukaryota; kingdom Metazoa; phylum Chordata; class Lepidosauria; order Squamata; family Dipsadidae; genus Thermophis; species Thermophis baileyi. Next base: position 381,320 of record QLTV01012196.1, read on the forward strand.
ATGGCCCCTCCTCTCTCCTTAGAACCAACGAGCAATTTCTCTTTATCTCTGGAGAATCAGTTGGAAGCTCTTTTGGAAGGCACTCTACCCTCAGGAAACGGGATGCCTCACCTGACAAGCAGTAACGTGGACAAGGAACCTTTCTCGGTCATCGAGGATCTACAGAACGACCTCCTTAATCATTCTGGGATACTAGATCACTCTCACTCCCCAATGGAGACCTCTGATTCACAGTTCACCCCCAGCTCATGTCTATCCCTTGACCTCCCAGACCCAAATTTAGACAATATGGAGTGGTTAGACCTCACCATGCCAAATGCTTCATCGGGATTGACACCGCTCAGCTCGACGGCTTCCAGCATGTTCTCAACAGATTTCCTTGATCCACAAGATCTGCAGTTGCAGTGGGATTAAACTGAAAAAGGCAGAACCGGACTCGACCACCTTTTTAAAAGCTCCATTTACAAAAAGGTCCATTGTTTCCCTCTCCTTTGTTTTCAAGCTCATCTCTATAATTTATCTTAGGGATTTAAAAAAAAAAAAAGAGCACAAGGTTTAAAAAAAAAAAAGATTAAGAATGTTCCAACGAGAAAGGATTGTGATTACTGTAAGCTTGTGAGAATGTGTCACGAGCAACGATTCAGGTGAGTGGGCACGTTGAGAGCAAACTGTTTGGCTTAAGAACAGTGCTGTAGCACCTTTCTGTCTCTATGGACACCCTCAACAAAGCTGTCAGTTACATGGTGAGAAAGCTTTTGATTGAGCTAAAAACCAATGGGATTTTATGAAAGGATGAAACTAGACGCTGTTTGGATTTCTTCATGACTTAAAAAAGCTGCTTTCTCCCGCTAGTCAATTCTTTTAAAAGACGAGCAGATGTTTCCCCCCTTTTTTTCTTTTCACTTGCCACGTTTATTTGTGGAGCCTGCTAAATCCTATGCATCTGTATTCAGAAATAAGGCCCGTTCTATTCAGAGCAGCTCTTTCTCCTATAAGAATGCATGGAATTTCAGCTTTAAATCGACCATATTACTTGAAAAAATATTCTTTGATACATTAAAAAGGTGCTTTCAGTTAGTTTTGACATTTGTGTGTGTGTGTGATACAAATAATCGTATAACCTGCAGACAGAAAGTATGCCATTAGGGAAATGTTATCTTCTTTCATGTATGAAAAGGGGACTGCCTGTGTGCAGCAGCTGAAAGAAAAAATGAAGTTCTCCCCCCCCCCCATGACACTTATTGGCAACGGCAAACCTTTGTAAATGGGCATCGTTATCACGTGTAATAATCAATTAAATTCATGGTAAAACTTTGATTTAATTTGTGCAGAGGATATGCAGGAACTGGTGCATACTGGGAAAAATATTTCTCACACTTCCCCCGTCCCAGTGTTTGGGGGACATCAGTTGTCATCTTAAAATATTTAAAAGTACTTAAAATCAACGTTTTGTTTTTTAGTCTGGTGTTCCCATTAATTTGGTTTAGAAGATACCCTATGGCATTAAAAATAATAAAGGTATATCTATTATAGGAGAGCTGCTCTCTTTTAAAATTTATTAAGCCCTTTTGAAAAAAGAAACATAAACCAGGGAAATTAAGGGACATATAAAAAGAATAGAGGAGTAACAGACAAATAATACAAATAAGAAAAAATGAGATCTAAAATGCCAGGGAGATTATGTTTTTTTTAGTATGTCATTATTTAGAAAATAATTGAAATCCCATTTTTAAAGAAAAAATTAAAAATCACCATTAAACTTTAAATTGGGGATGACCAGTTAATACAGTAAAAATTGCTAACTGGATTATGGAGTTCTGATTAGGTTTTTTTTTCCCCAGTTCATCCACCCTATGGATTATGAATTTTCACAGTTTAAAATTAATAGAATGAGTATATATTCTTTCTCTCTCTCTCTCTCTCTATATATATATAGAATACACACACACACACACACAAACCTATTTTGAAACTAGCATCATCTTTTAAACGAAGCCTGCAATTTAAAACTGCTGTGAACAAGAAACATAAAGGACAAAAATTCTGTCCGACAAAAGCAATGTCATGCCATCACAATGCGAGCTGCATCCCTTTTGTGCATAAGTTGTGAAGTTGCACACCTATCCCAACGGAGCTGGCAATGCTCCTTTCCTAGATTTGACAAAAGCTAGCAGGGCTGTGGACTTTCATGTTCCAGTGTGTTCACTCTACCTCCGTAGTCAGGATGTTCTAAAACTTTTTAGAATTTCCCACTTTTTATTTAAATAGCATATGTATTAATGAGTGCCATCACCCATATAACAATTTGAATCAGTTCTATCCAAAATGATATCCTCTATTGCCGTGATGGCGAACCTATGGCACGCGTGCCACAGGTGGCACGCGGAGCCATATCTGAGGGCATGCGAGGCATTGTCCTATGTCAGCTCCAGCATGCATGTGTGCGCTGGCCAGCTGATTTTCGGCCTTTTGGAGGGCGAGGGGAGACCGTTTTCGCCCTCCCCAGGCTTCAGGAAAACCTCCGGAGCCTGTGGATGGCGAAAAATGGACCCAATGGGGGGGAGGGGGGAGGGCATTGCATTAAGGGTGTGGGCACGCACGCACGCGCTATCGCACGCGCGCCCTTTTGGCACCTGAGGAAAAAAAAGGTTCGCCATCACTGCTCTATTGCTTCCCGACAGACTGCAGAACTCCAGAATTTCACAGCACGAGTAGCTTGATGTCCTTTGGATATACTATATGCCAGGAATTTCTGCATGCAAAGCATAGAGCTGGATTGAAAAATTGACAAGGAAAAAAAATCCCTTCAACACCCACTACTTTTGAACACCATCAGAGCTATTCAAATCTTTCCCAATGTTGCACCATAGCCTATATTTTTTCTTTCTTTCGAAGGTGGAGATTAAAAAAAACCAAAAAAAAAAAACCCTGTTAAACGACAGGTCTCAACTTCTGTTTGTAAAGCTCAGCTAGTTGTCTTTTTAATCATGAAGAAATTTAAAGGGGGGAAAAAACCGAGCAACCTTCTGCAGTAGTGTTTCCCAACCTTGGCAATTTCCAGGTATGTAGACTCCCAATCAGTCCCAGAATTCTGCAGTGAGCATCATCACCCTTGACAGAATTCTGGGGTGGGGGTGGGGGGGGTGAAAGTCCACACACAAACGAAGCTGCCAAGGGGAAGCACTGTTCTACGAGATTGCTCAATTGGGTTTTTCAAGCCAAAGTTCTCTTTTCATTCCACAGAACCAGATGAATTCGATTTTTTGGAAAAATAGAACCTGGTCAGAATTTGGATCGTTTCTCGTTAGAACAGTACTTGGTTCTGTAGGGGGGGGACCTTTTTTTTTGCTTGTGCTCTTAGCAATAGCAATAGCACTTAGACTTATATACCGCTTTACAGTGCTTTACAGCACTCTCTAAGCGGTTCACAGAGTCAGCATATTGCCCCCAACAATCTGGGTTCTCATTTTACCCACCTCAGAAGGATGGAAGGCTGAGTCAACCTTGAGCCGGTGAGATTTGAACCGCTGAACTGCTGAACAGTCAGCTGAAGTAGCCTGCAGTACTGCACTCTAACCACTGCGCCACCTCGGCTCTATTCCCATAGAATAATCCCATAGAATTGTCATTGATTCAAGGAGAACTAATCCGGGCCCGTCAAGCAGTGTTTTGTTTAGTGTTTATTATCCAATACACAATATTTTGAGCCGGTTGTGTATTTGCCGTGCATATTTGCTGTTTTGTTTTCTCCTGAAAGCCGTAACTGTGAAGATGCCAATTCAGGTTGGCTTAATTGTCGAGACGAGCTTTGATACTTCAGGAACTGTTGCTGGTGTCAAGGTAGCTCCAGGCCAAAACCAAAAACATTGACAACTTCCCCCTAAACGTCAGTTTGGGATCCCTGTTTGGGACAATATTCTTGTGCCATTTTGCATTTTTATTTTAGAGCTATCGTATGCTGTTATTCAAACAACTACACTAAACTTTCTTTGTGATTTAGCCTAGAGCTAGGAGTGTTTTCAGCCAGACAGTATGAAATGACTTTGAGAGAAAGTAAGTATTTTCACCTTTACCATTTCATTTCTCCATCCTTTGAGGGAGAATAATCTTCCACTAAATATCTTTTTCTCCCACATATATCAGTTTGAAATAAGATATCTAGTACTCTATCCTGGGTTCAGTAGGGACACCTATGAGATATGAGCTCTATATTGCTGTAAATTAGAATAATTTCCATAGATGCATCATATATGATGTTTTAATCCAAAGAAGAGTGGATCTCTTGACTGTATCTTTATGCTTCAACTAGTAGCTGGATACCCGTGCTTCGCTACGAAACTGAACTCCTTAGCATGGAGTAGAATGTCTAAACTCCCAGCCCGCAGGCCGGATGAGTCACACGCTGGCCACGCCCACTGGCAGTTGGAACAGAGTTCTTTTCAGGTGGGGAGGGGGAGTAGAACGTCTAACTCCTTAGCATCAGAGCATGTTAATAATAATATAAGAAATAACTAATGATCTGATGGTCATTTCAAACAATCCTTTCTTAGCGAGCACCTAGAAGCCAAGAGGAACATACGTGCCAAGTTTCAAGTTTGTAGGCTTTACGGTTCTGGAGATTTCGTGATGATGCGTGAGTGGCATTTGGCTTTTATATATATATATATATATAGATAGATATGGATGCTTAGCAAATCAGACTTTCCATCCCCAACTACCATTGGATTTAAGGGACAGTTTGCCTTTTCAGCAAGATGTGCTTATCTATATATACCTCTCTTTTTTGAATTCTACCCCAGAGCAAATAGAGAACAAGGAAAAGGGCCCCGGAGAAGCCAGGAAAGGCTGATATAAAGGTTCATTAGCTTCCCCTGGTTTGGCACCTTTCAGAAGTATCAGGCTTCTAATCTCCTTGTCCGTGCTAGGCTGGGGAGTTGACTTAAACACCGTTAGATATATTTCGGTTTATACAGGGTGCATGTCAGTAGTTTCGAAGTTGGTTCTACCTGAACACCCCCGTAAATGTAAAAAGAACCCTCTTTTTCCAAGCAGCTCCCCTCCCAGCCCGCCCCCCCTGATTGTCAGTCCAGTTGTTGACACTGGACAAGCGTCTTTCTCTTCCGTCATTTTAAAATGTCAATACTGTAGAGGCAGCAATGTATCGGAGTGGAAGGCAAGACATGGGATCCACGGAGCTTCTAAAAACGTGGTTTTAACAAGCCTGTCCTGGGAATGGGGGTGTGCATCTCTCGCTGTGTAATCCAGCTGGAACCTACCAGGATCTGCCTAGGGAGCCTGATCCACACAGTTTGAGAAGTACTTTCTTATAGCTCGTAAGCAATAGTTCGTACTTTCCTGCTCATCTGCTATCTCTTTCGGCTTAGAAGGTGCCACAATCATCAGTTAGTTTGCAGGAAGCTTTTTTCGTCCTCTTACTGACTGGGCTGCCATTGCAGAGAGCATGTACATAAAATGTAATAGTATTATGTGGTGGCGTGCTACACAAATGCCCTCGTGTGTAGTGTGCTGTCCAAGCCATACCGGAGCATGCACAACAGAGAATGCAAACCCAGCCTGGAATAAAATCCAGGCAGCAAAGTGTGGTAAGCAGTGTGAAGCTTCCTTCTAGGAAGAAAACAAACAAACAAACAAACATTAAGGGATCATGAAAACTTATAACGGAATCTTATTTATTTTTAGGTCAAAAGTGTGTGTTGTTTTCTGTGCATTTCAAAGCAGAACTTTATTATGAAACATACCTGGGTTTGCTTTTAATCGGACAACCTGAGATATGCAATCTTTACCAAATGTATGTGAACCTGATATTTGTGAACAGTTTCTTTATATTTATATACATATACATATATACATATACACGCACACACACACACACACACATATTATTGCTTTGGTAATTTCTGTACACTTGATATATATATTTTTTGTAAGATGAACATTTGGCTCCTTTGATTACAAATTGCACTGCTAGCCTCGTCTTTCTCTGCACACAAAAAAAAGCACTTGGAATTTGTTTAGTAGTACTAAGCATGCCTTCTGAGTAAATATCAATTTTACTGCAGCTACGTGCTTCTCATTTGCTTAGTATTGCCTGCTTTTTTCTTTCTTTTTTTTTCATTTATGCGATCGGTCCACTCATGGGAGTTTCAGGATCATCCCCACCTGCAGTTACACCATCTGGAAGATCATATTTTGGAGAGTGGCTAGAATGAAAACTACCGTTGCCTAGGTCTGCTTGCTTCTTTCTGAAACTGTGAAGGAAGAGAGTAGCAAAGATTATTGCAGGAGAATCAACCTAAGCCTCTCTGCCGGCTGTTTTTCTGTGTACACACGCTTGCAGTGTAGTGTCAAACATAGGTAATTGCTCAGAAGTCAGATAGGGATGACAGCGTTGTAAGTTTAAGATAAGGCTGTGGCACCGTTCTCCATCATGCAAATTCATTTAATATTGAAGCAAAGGTAGATTTGCTGTTTGCAGGTATACAAACCCCAGGGGAAAATAACTTTGTCAGGGAGATGTGTCTGTTTATCCCAGTCTCACTTTCCTGTGCTAGATGAAGTTGTGAAATGGCTCACAGGAAAAAAACAACCAGTTATATCTATTTTCTGGAATTCATTTCTGGTTATATTTTCCTTGATGTTTGAAGAAAAAAGAGAGAGGGAGGGAGAGAGAGAGAGAGAATGAATAAGCAAAATGAGGTACCAGTTTCTGCTGTAAGGATATAGATTTCTTCAATCTCCTCCAATATAGAGATTTCAAGATGGCATGTTATTGTTATTCCTAATCGTGTACATATGATGCCATGTGATAGTTCAATGATGATATTCATTGTTTTCAGAAACTAGAGATTATCTACATATTGGATAAAATCTCTGCAATTGTGCACGGAGAGAAAGTTAATATTTATGTCATGGTTATGGTTTTCAGCTTGGAGCTTTTTTTATACGTGCAAAAAATTCTGCTTAACAAATCTATTTGGGTGGGCATTTTCAAGCCCTTTTGTAGCCGAATAAGGACAGAATATAAAAATGTTTCTTATCAACCTCTCTTTTTAAAAATACTTCAGATTCTTGATTCATCAGCAGCAGTTAAAAAAAAAAAGTGGGTTGAGAGTTTTGGGTCCTTTGACTAAGAAAATAACGTATTTTTCAGAGTATAAGACGCAACTTTCCCCCCCCCCTAAAAGAGGGTGGAAATGTTGGTGCGTCTTATATACCGAATACAACCATTTTTGGCCTCCTGAAGCCCCGCCCCCGTGTCCCATTTTTGCAAAAAATGGGCCCGTTTTTCGCAAAAACGGGGTGCGCAGAGGGTTTGGGAGGCCTGCAGAGTGCTTCTGGGGGCTGGGGGAAGGCAAAAATGCCCCAGTCTTTGCAAAAAACAGGCCATTTTTCTCAAAAATGGCATTTTTGCCTTCCCCCAGCCCCCAGAAGCACTCTGCAGGCCTCCCAAACCCTCTGCATGCCCCGTTTTTCACAAGAACAGGGGGAAACGGGCTCGTTTTTGTGAAAAACAGAGCGCGCAGAGGGTTTGGGAGGCCTGCAGAGTGCTCCTGGGGGCCAGGGAGGACAAAAACATTTTTTTCTTACTTACTTCTTCGCAATCTTGGTGCGTCTTGTAGTCCAAAAAATACGGTAAGTTCTGTGACTTTATTGGGACTGACTTCTGAGTAAACCTGCTTTGATTTCCACTACGGGCATATACAGTATGTTGTACACACAAAGATGACTTACATAGCCATAGCTATAACTCCAGAACCAATTAGTGAATCGGTTTGTATTTAATGGCTTACTCTCCAAAACCTGTTCTTCCTCTTAAGTTTTCAAACCGCTTTTTGTTCTGAAAAGCAGAGGATCATCATGGATTTCTGTCATACTTCTGGACAACATAAGTTAGTAGTTGATGTGCACAATCTATATACGGCCTAGACCCACGAACCACGATAAAGCCAAAGTACTTTTAAGTCTCCACGGGATTCTAAAATGTTTTATTTTGGCTGGATTATACCTCACTTATCAAGTCAGTGGAACTATTCCTAACAGGCTGCATTGGAATTGAGTTGCTCTCAAATGAGAATTGTTGTAAAGTTCTGTTAGAACTGGAATACGGAAATGCAATTGCACCTATTTCTGGATGAGCAAATTACGTAGTTAGGCAAAGCTAATATATGGTTGTATTGAATTTTGCATTTTGATAAATTGAGACCGCTTGTCCTTTTGATAAGAAATCGCGATCATTGGCAGCTCTTTACCCCCTGGCCCCATTGTACAGTGAATTATGGTCTATGTTAGCAGGACATGTATGACTTCTTCATAATTATAAAAACCGGGAGGAAGAATAACCTTGTAAAAACGGAAGTGATTTGTTTCGTGAATCATGTTTATAATCTGCAAACAAATTGTGTAGCGCGCGTTGAAGAAGAACCTAAGAGAGGTTTTCAAATATATGCACATCTAATTTGAGCTTAGAAAGTCTCTTAGCTCTGTGTTGCCTACAGCCGAGGCCAGAATGTGTCTAAACTAATACGTAGTCCTAGCCTAAAAGTAAATAAAATAAAATAAAAAAATATCTGGCAAGTGCCATCACAACAGAAGGCTTCTTTGTGCCTTCATTGTTTTTGATAACGTGAACCAAGAAACCAGCATTTTGTATATTTATTTATTCTTCCTCAGTTTCTGCATGACGTTGCAGGTTCAGAAATCCAGAGCCTTAAAGAAGTGGTAATTGCAAAATTGCCCAGGAAGATCCAAAGCGTTTCCACTTCTCTCGCCAAGGCCCACACCCCTATAATTATTTTTTTTTTTAATCTACCAGGGAAAAAAAAAGAAATAGAAGTTTTTCTGCACTGTCCTCCCAACGTTACCCGCGGGGGTGGGGGGTGGGGGAATCTTTATTTTATATTGAAGATGTAGATATTTCTGAGGTTGCTTCTGTCTTAGTGTCGAATAATAGGAATACTCCCCCTCCCCCCCCTTTTTTTAAAAAAAAATTGTGAAACTGAATTAAGACATGAGCACAGATCTCTGTGGTCAGAGAGATCTTTCTTATTCCACTGTATTGCTTGCTTGGTAAATATTGTGCTTTGCATGACGAGTGTTTCTCTTCTTCTTTTCATACTCCCAATTATGTCTTAGCATCTCACTTTATGAAAAGAAGGAGATTGATACCAGTCTGTACAGGTTGCCTTGTTAACGGATGGAGATATATATATATATATATATATATATATTAGATGGATGGAGAGAGGGAGAGAGAGATGATGGTTAGATGGATGGAGAGAGAGAGATGATGATTAAATGAATGGAGAGAGAAATATATGATGGTTATGGATGGAGAGAGAGAGATGGTGGTTAGATGGATGGAAAGAGAGAGATGTGGTGGAGAGATGGATGGAGAGTTCAATCTCTGAACAGCTTGGTTTAAGGAAGTCCAACCCATTGTAACTTTGAGTATTAGCAATTAGCAGGAGTATTAGGTATATATATATATATATACATATATACATATATATATATATATATATAAACTCATGCTGGCGAGCCGAGCATCCGGTGGTTTATTGCCTTTGTAAAAGAGACCGCGATGCCTTTGTATTTGCTGTTTGCACCCCTACAATCGATTCCATACGTCGACTTTTGCCATGTTTTGCACATTGTACTGTATATATGTAATGCATATTGTATTTTTTATATGTGTACCAGTAGTACATTTATCATATATTTTGTACATAGTGGCAAGATTGTAGCTAAGGAAAAAAAAATCTCAGCAATTTTTGCAAGTCGTGTGTCAAATAAAGCAAGTTAATAGATGTGCTGGTTATTTGTGATGTTTGTTTAACAACTCCTGACTCTTAAAGGGGTATTCTAATCCCACGGAAAAGTGGATCGGCCTTACATCCAGGACCAAAGAAAAGTACAGGCTATCTCAGTATTGTATTATAATATTATAAGTTGTATTTAATTTCTCTAAAGGAGGGTGAATGATGGGTGGGGATGAGTGACTGAACAGACAGAACAAAGTTTCTGAACCTTCATATATACAACGTGGAATCCAGATTTAGTCCTACATTTAGCGGGCACGTTGAAATTAACTGGAATTCAATTTGCCATTACTGAATTAAGTCCTGCTGATTTCACTGAAACTGTTCTAAACCTGACAGTTGTATTGATCTCATCATTTTCATTTTGTGTTTTGGTTAAAGGTTGAAGAGTTGCTCATGTACTGTTAGGTTATTGTGAGGAAGGAAGGAAGGACCGTGCACACAACTCTTGTAAGGAAATGGTGGAACAAAAAGATGGTCATATTAATTTCCTAATAGAACTAAAAAAAAATTGTATTGACAGAAAAGAGGAATGGGAACAGAGTATAAATCTAGCCCTATGGAAGCAGCTCCTCAAAGAGAGGGATATATAGCAACCCCAATTTCAACTGAAAGCCAGGGCTGTTACCTCACCTGCTGACATCACAGAGATACTGACATGATCCAGATATTTCTCTTTGTTTCCAGTGTTGCTCGTCTGAAGGGAGAGTTTGAGTATCAGAGACAGAAAAGGGACTTCTCTCTCAATATGGAGGTGACTCGATATCAGTTCTCTAGGTCAGCCAACAATTCTGAGGAAAGGTAAATTGAATATATCCAAAATAGTAGGGATAAAGACTGATTCAGTAGTTACTGGGGGCAGGGAACACATTTGATCTAGTTGAAATGTGGAAATATCTAGAATTTCTCAAGATTTTGTTCTCAAGATTTAATGTGGGATTAGGCTGTATTAAAATAGGTTGAAGACTAAAAGCTAAAAACCATAAGATTAGATAAGATAAGGAGAGAGATTCACTATTATTAAAGTGGAAACAAATGGCACTTGTTTATACTTTAGGAAAAACAAATATTTTGTAGAGCACAACAAAGGAGTGAATTACCCTTTTTAATATATATTCCAACACTGTTTAAAAAAATATTTAGAATGTCAAGAAGGTATAAGCATTAAGGATGGTGATGATAAACAATTTATATTATGCACATTATACTGTTCTAAGAAATAGTAAACAAGAATTACACATTTTGTTCCGGTTAGTTATATGAAACAAGTAAATCTTAGGAGCTAAACATAAATCAGAAGAAAATATTTGAACTGGTTTATTATACTAGAAGAAAAGAAGCACAGACGGTGGGACAAGATAAACACTTGAACTGCATTTCGAATAACAGATATAAAAATAGCATAGAAAAATGGAAGCGGACTGAACAGAGGAGAGTAGCTTTTAGAATAAATAAGTGTGTATGTTTGCTGTTGGACTTAAAATTGGAACTGGGTTGTATATCTGGTCGGGGTCCTTGGTGCTCTTTGAGTTTGGTTGTTTTCTTGCAGACGTTGCATTGCCCAACTAGGTAACATTATCAGTGCTAATAACCAAACTCAGAGAGCACCAAAGGCCCCCACAGTTCATCCCCGAGCTAGAAAAACAATGTAGAGAGCCATGAAGATTGCTTTGAAAGAAATGCTCTGAAGTTGTTACCGAAAAAGCAAGGCAGAAGCATTCCTTAAGTGTCTCTAGAAAAGGAGATAATATTAGGAAGACACTCGTGGTGACTCTTTGGTGGGATAGAAGAGAGAAGGGAGGAAAAACACAAACTTTCAAGATCCTTCTACTGTAATCTATCTCAGTAAAGCAGAGTTTCAGTCTTCTTTAGAGTTGTGTTTCCTGATCTGGTGCACCTCAGAAGGCTGACAGACAATGAGCAAAATGGCAGTCAGGAGAGTAGAAACCGGTGAAATTGTGGATATACAGATGAAAGATATATACAGGAAAGAGCTGAAGAAGCTTCTTGGATGAGAAGCGAAACGTCTTCAAAGAAAAACCAGAAAGTCCAGTTGCCTCTTGAAAAAGCGCCTTTGGGACAACCGTGACCTGGATGACGGAGAAACTCCATAGACTCTGAAATGTGGATATACAGAAGTACCATGCACTGAAGATGTCCGCCAAAGAGAGGGCAGTAGTGAATACCATCCAGAAACGAACAATAAAATATCTTCAATTAATTATACGAGAAAAGTTTCAAGGCAGATACAACACTGGAAAATGAAGCATGTCCAGAAAAATCTGAGTGTGCGATTTGGCAAAAAATACAGCGTTCTTCTCTCAAGCAATAACATCAGAAGAACAAAGCATATTGAATATCATCATCTTATCTAAAGAAGGGGAGAAGAAATTTCTTGTAAATTTCTATATCAATCTCCTAATTCATATCATTTGGACAAGTTGTGGCATGCAGTTGCAAGAGCAACTATGGGGTGGGTGTTGATGGCACCAGCACAGTAGAACGGTTTTTCTCAATCTGGACAACTTGAAGAGACATGGACTTCAACTCCCAGAATTCCCTAGAGAGTCCACATCTCTTCAAGTGGTCCAGGTTGGGGAACACTGCAGTAGAATGATCTAGCATGACTTGTCCTTCCTATGAAGCCTCCCCTCGAAGGTTCATTGTAATCTTCCGCTCCATCTGTTGTATTTCCAGGGTCCTCGCTCACTATAGTGAGGTGGTATTATTTCTGGAAGGGGATCCAGATATTCCAGAAGAACTCCAAGGTGCCAAGAAAGGGATGCTGTACCTCACTCAATACAAAGTAAGAGCTCTTGGCCCAGATGGCCGAAGAAGGCAACAGCTTCTCTTTGATAAGAAACATGATAGTCCATCTTTCATTTATGGTGGGTGAACCTAACCAGGACCATTTAATAAGTCTCCTCTTAGGTTAGCGTTTTCCTCCATCAACTAACTTGTAAGCAGCCCATATTTTACAGGTAGTTCTCGACTTACAACCACAGTGGAGCCCAACATTTCCGTTGCTAAGCAAGGTAGTTCTTAAGTGAATCATGCGGTCATTAAGCAAATCTGGCTCTCTCCCCCCCCCATTGACTTTGCTTGTCGGAAGCCAGCTGGGAAGGTCGCAAATTGTGATCACGTGACCCCGGGACACTGCAACCGTCCCGGGGTCACGTGAGCCAGTTGCCAGGCGTCCAAATTTCGATCAGGTGACCATGGAGATCTTGCAACGGTCATGTGAAAAGTAGCCATAAGTCACTTTTTTCAGTGCCGTTGCAACTTTGAATGGCCACTAAACGGATGGTTCTAAGTTGAGGACTACCTGTACTTTCCTTAAGTTTTGGAGTGGGTACATTTGTAGTCCCAAACGAATGGGCATTTGTTTCCCAGGCTAACTCTCGTGAAAGTATCCTGATTTCTTGATTGCTTTCCTAGATAATATTCCAGCATAAAGATAAGGGATCAACCATCATTCGTTTTCCACTGCAGCTGTTGGGAGATTGCTTTCTGGAGGAAGAGCCCGGCTCCAAACCTCAACACATCAAAGGAACTCTGAGTAGGTTCCGTAATTGATTGACCTGTCTTTATCAGCTGCTGTAAAGTTCTAGTTTTCTCTGCAGTTCTCTTTCTCCCTCTGATTAAGTCATCCAGTGCATGGAAATCAGCGGTGGGTTGCTACCGGTTCAGCCAGGATCAGCGAACCAGTGGCGGCAGTGGCGGGACGCTCCGCCCACCCGCCCAGGATGCTTCTGCGCATGCGCAGAAGTGTCGCGCGCAAGCGCGCGCACAAGCAAACCGACGGGATTTACAACCCACTACTGGTGGAAATGTTCAGGGAAGTGAGGTTCTGACCACAATAAATACCCCATTGAGAAAAGGGGGGGAATTGCCCTAGCCTGCTATGATGATAATTCCCATTATTTGTCTCAGTCCCTTGATATCAAAAGTGAGTGAATCAGAAGAGGAAAGTAATAACAAACTCTTGGGGAAATCCTAAAGTTTTTTCAGAAATGCAACATTTTTGTGCAAGGAAGAGTGTCCTAAAATCAGGAGCGAAAGTTGCTCTCACAGAATGTTTGTTGGGTGAGGGAGAAAGAAAATGGCAGATGGGAAAATGAGGGTTAGGGTAGGAGAGAGATAAAATTTAAGTGCCTGAAAACCATCCCATAACGCTTGTTACAGATCCATTTTATCTACCCAAAATCTCCATAGAGAAAGATCTTTTATATATTGGTAGTTCTGCCCATCTAACACTAAAACAGATTTGATTTCCTTTTTTTATTGAATTATATTTTTTTTCAACTCACCAATCTGAGGTTGGCAGGTCAGCTGGGTTACATTGAGACAAAACAAGGGTTCATCTAGGTTGGTCTTTATCAACTTTATCCTGATCACTTGGAATACAGGTAGCCCTCGACTTACAACCATTTGTTTAGCGAACAACCAAAGTTACAAAGTTAGCATTGAGGACCAGTCCTCAAAATTATGACCATTGCAACATCCTAGATTGTTGGGGGCAAGAGGCTGACTTGTAAACCGCTTAGAGAGGGCTGTAAAGCCCTGTGAAGCGGTATATAAGTCTAAGTGCTAGTGCTATTGTGCACTAGCACTTAGACTTATATACCGCTTCACAGGGCTTTACAGCCCTCTCTAAGCGGTTTACAGAGTCAGCCTCTTGCTCCCAACAATCTGGGTCCTCATTTTACCGACCTAGGAAGGATGGAAGGCTGAGTCAACCTTGAGCCTGGTGAGATTCGAACTGCCAAATTGCAGGCAGCCGGCAGTCAGTAGAAGTAGCCTGCAGTACTGCACTCTAACCACTGCGCCACCGCGGCTCATTGCTATCCCCCATAGTCACATGATCAAAATCCAGTTGTTTGGCAACTGGCATTTATCCTGGGTTTAGGCAGTCACAATTTGCAACCTTCCTAGCCAGCTTCTGACAAGCAAAGTTAATGGGGGAAGCCAGATTGGCTTAACCACCACGTGATTCATTTAACAGCTGCAGTGATTCGCTTAACAACCGTGGCAAAAAAAAGGGTAAAATTGTCATGACTCACTTAACAATTGTCTTACTTAGCAATGGGAATTCTGGTTCCGATTGGTCGTAAGTCGAGGAGTACCTGTACAATTCTCATCATTACCTCTTAACACGTCTGAAGAGGTCTAAGTGTAGCTTTAATAGCTCTGCAGGAGAGGGAACAGATGAGAAAAGACATAGATGATATCTTCTGTAGTGCGGCCTCAGCGTTGACTTAAGATCTCAGCGTAGACTTTTCTTCTCAGCTTCCACCCAGGGACTTCTTGCTTTCAAATTCACTTTCCAGTATGGAGCTTCCGATTGCCTAAACATGATCAAAGAGCTAGTAGATTCAGGTAAGTTGTTTTCTCACCAGTTAGCTAAGATTTATTCTTTCTACTCTGCTCTCTCTGGCAAGAAAGGAAAGGGGCCTCCTGATTCAAAACGAACAAGTAGTCAAAAGGCAAGAAGTTTATTTTATTTTATTTTATTTTTTACATTACTACAGAGAGCATCAAGGTTTATGAATCATTATTCATCCACGTTTCTCCAACCTGATGGCCACATGGGAGGTACAGTCCAACAAAACTGGAAAGAACCAGGTTGTGGAAGGTTCCACAAAACCACCGAAAGAGAGTGTAGTAATGCCACAATTAACACCCCTGTGATAGCATGTTAGACTAGGATTCAGGAAACTCTGGTTCAAATATTCATAAAGCCATAACATTTGCAGATGATGTGAACAGAGAGCATGGTCCCCACCATATCTACAGTACTCTGGCGTTATTTCTTTGAAAGAAGATAGGATAAAGATAGATAGATAGATAGATAGATAGATAGATAGATAGATAGATAGATAGATAGATAGATAGATAGATACATACAATTATAGAATCACAGGGCTGGAAGGGACGTTGGAGGTCCAACCTCCTTACCAGGGCAGGAGTCCTTTGGTGTGAAACCCTCTACTGTAAGATGTGTTCTGCCCCAGCTACGGACCACAAAGAACGCAGCACACACAAAGTCTGTACAAACCTTATTTTACTAATTAAGGACTACTAATGAGCTTTCGTAGTAGTTGTTCAAACAAAAATAAAGTTTTTTCTGAACAAGGGCTGTTAATTCAAAGTCATTAATCGCCAACAAGAGTCCAAGGTAAAATAACTCAAATCTTGAGGAAATAGTCTTTCCGATATCAGTAATCTTACTGTGGTTGGCAAAACGCCCAGAAGTAATTAGCAGGAGAGATAACACTGGAAAACAGAAGCCGAACAGACGTTACCGAAGTCATGACACGAAGTAATTATGAAGAGTTGTTTCCTGCAAATTACTTCAGCCTTCGTCATCCCTTAAATAGGCTAGGGGCGTGGCCAATTAGCCCCAATCCTTACTCCCGAGAAGACCTTCTCAGGAACCATTCCTGCCTTTTAGCCGTTCTGCGTGCCCGTGCATTGAGAATAGGCTCCTCCTCTTCTTCCTCTTCACTGATGGGAGCTTCTGGAGGTTCTGAAGGCCCTGGCTGAATCTCCGCCTTTGGCACCGAGTCCTCACCAACCTCCTCACTGTCCGACTCAGGTGCCAGCTGCACAGGCCGCTGGCGCATCACCACAACAGCCTCTTCGCTGTCGGAATCAGCTACCAGCTGCACGGGTCACTGGCGGGCCACAACAAGATGATAGATAGATGATTGATAGATAGATAGATAGATAGATAGATAGATAGATGATAGATGATAGATAGATAAATAGATAAATAGAAGAATCTCCAGTCTTTATTACAGGCAGTTCTCAACTTACAACCACAATTGAGCCCAACATGTTGCTAAGTGAGAAATTTGTTAAGTGAACTTTGCCCCATTTTACAATCTTTCTTGCCACATTTGTTGAGTGAATCACTGCAGTTGTTCAATTAATCACACGGTTGTTAAGTGACTCTGGCTTCTCCATTGACTGTCAGAGGGTTGCAAAAGGGGATCACGTGACCCCGGGACACTGCAACCGTCATAAATGTGAGTCAGTTGCCAAGCATATCAATGTAAATCATGTGACCATTGGGATGCTGCAGTGGTCTATAAGTGTGAAAAATGGCCGTCAGTCACTTTTTTCATTGTTGTTTTAACCTTGAACGGTCACTTAGTGTTGTAAGTCGAGGACCACCTGTATACCTTAAAAACCAAATGATTGCCTTTAAGTTCAGTGATATGCTACCTTCACCTTTTTTGTTAATGCAACAGATATTTTGAAAGAGGCTACGAATCTCCAAGAATACCCCACCGCCTCCATCTATACCTACGCTCACCCTGCTGCACCACAGACAACCCGTAAGTACAGGTGTGCATTATTTGTGTTACCAAATTTCCCAAAGGTGCTTTTTCAAGAGGCAACTGGACTTTCTTGGTTTTTCTTTGAAGACGTTTCGCTTCTCATCCAATAAGTTTCTTCAGCTCCGAGTGGATGGTGGGGAATGGAAGGATTTACACTTCTTGCAGACAGCTGGTCATTTGTATCCTTTTGGAGAGTCATTGAGGCCACTTGGAGGTTTATCTGTGTCCTCAGGGACACCTGAGTAGTGCAAATGGGTGTGGAGCCTTCTTGGAATTGCTGAAAAGGACTGTGTTGTGGAGCTGTGCTTTCTGCCCTGTGTCCCTTCACTGTTGAACACAAGGCTCCACACCCATTTGCACTACTCAGGTGACCCTGAGGACACAGATAAACCTCCAAGTGGCCTCAATGACTCTCTAAAAGAATGCAAATGACCAGCTTTGTCTGCAAGGAGTATAAATCCTTCCATTCCCCACCATCCAGTCAGAGCTGAAGAAGCTTCTTGGATAAGAAGCGAAACGTCTTCAAAGAAAAACAAGTACTGTATTTTTCGGAGTATAAGACACACTGGAGTATAAGACGCACCTTAGTTTTGGGGGAGGAAAACAAGGGGAAAAAAATCTGCCTCCTGCCTCCCCGCAATTTGCCACTAGCAAACAGTACAGATGATATACACTGTTTGCTGTGTATTTCTGTGCATGTGTGCCTGACCCATAGAAATAGCAAAGAATTGGAGAAATGTACATTATGG